>MJUU01012650.1:35950-52828 GCA_002080025.1 Modiolus philippinarum | reverse complement strand
TAGTGTCTTAAGCTAGTGGACAACTACAACATATAGACAAACACAGGGCACTCATCAAGTCGAATGTAAGAAAACTTGGCGTTATAAAACAGTGAGATGTGGGCACTTAAAACAGGTGGTCTGGATTACATTTCGAAAATTACAAAAATAATTGCCAAAATTTGAAAGTATCAATAGTATATCCATATGAGAAATTCTGTCCGTACCTAATCCGAGATGGCCGCCAGCGGGGAACATGGTTTTAACATTGGACCCCATGGAAAAGACATTCAAAGATCTTCTTCTTAGAAACTACCAGTCCAATTATAACCAAACTTAGTAACAATAGTCCTTAGATGGTCCCTTCCAAAAAACATCCGGCAGGTCCGTACCTAATCCAAGATGGTCGCCAGCGAGGAACATAGTTTTAACGTTGGACCCTATGGGAAAGACATTCAAAGATCTTCTTCACAGAAACTACCTGTCCAATAATGGTCCTTAGATGGTTCCTTCCAAAAAAGGTATCCGGCAGGTCCGAACCTCATCCAAGATGGCCGTAATCGGGGAACATAGTTTTACCGTTGGACCATATGGAAAATACATTCAAAGATCTTCTCAGAAACTACTAGTCCAATTAAAACTAAACTAAGCCACAAAAGTCCTTAGATGGTCCCATCCGAAAAAGGTATCTGGCATGTCTGTACCTCATCCAAGATGGCCGCCAGCGGGAACATAGTTTTAAAATTGGACCCTATGGAAAAGACATTCAAACATCTTCTTCTCAGAAACTACCAGTCCAATTAAAACCAAACTAAGCCGCAATGGTCCTTATGTGGTCCCACCCAAAAATATATCTGGCAGATCCGTACCTCATCTAAGATGGCCACCATCTGGAACATAGTTTTTACATTGGCCCTATTGATTTTTAGGGGTACCTCTGCCAATTTTTTAAATTTTTATTTGAATTGTGGTCTGAATTATTTAATTTCAGCAATATGTATTACCTTGTTTATAAGGGGAACCCCTGCCCAATTTTTTTTGAATGGTGTTCTGTTGTGGGTTGGAATGGATGATGGATCTTTCGGTTGCCATGGAAACCAAACAAGAGTACTGTAATTTTAGAAAAAAAATGGATTCTGCTAAATTTTATGTTTTGTTTTTCCTATTGGAAATGCCTTTTATCTATGTCAGCCATGGTCTAGGTGAGCGATACAGGCTCTTGAGGGTCTCTTGTTTTTTTACATTATAGATGTCCCTCTTTAGGAACAATATTTTTAAAATCTACATTTTAATGATATTCTATATATGCTACTAGTATATCAAAATTGAAGCCATGTTTTAGACCTTCGGCATATCCAAATGCACCAAAACAAGAAAAAATATGTTGTACAAGTATAGTTTGTAAATTAGGTGCTATTCATCTCATTTTTAGGATAAATCTGAGAGAGGTGTGACAGTATAAGAACATTTTCACAACTCATGAGCCAAATAAGTTTGTCCTTGTTACTCAAGTTTTGAAAAATGTATATGACATGACTTTACTGAAATAAGTCAATCATTTCATAACGATCCTGGAGATGAGCAGTGCAAGAGAAAATAGGAAGTGAATTTCATCTTCCACATCGCCAGA
Organism: Modiolus philippinarum; assembly: GCA_002080025.1. Lineage (NCBI taxonomy): Eukaryota > Metazoa > Mollusca > Bivalvia > Mytilida > Modiolidae > Modiolus > Modiolus philippinarum. The sequence goes on along the minus strand of MJUU01012650.1, from coordinate 51,219 downwards.
TGAGCATCTTTTACATAACCTATCACTAGATGGTATACCTTTGTATCTGCCTTGTTCAGTCATCAATTTGTGTGCTGATACTCTGGATTAGGTAATTTTTTTCTTTCATAAATTTATTGAGAAGAATTAAATATCTTTCTAACCAAAATTAACTTTGAATAATGATCAATTCTTAATTTTCTATCAGAGTTCTTGGTCATACTAATGTTTTATTTTTCTATAAAGTGTGGAAAAAAAACACTTTTGTTCATGTATGAGAATGTATGAAAGTATGAGGGTCTATGAGAGCTGATTCTGAATGATGTAAACATTTTATGATTTCAGATTTTTTTTATAATATTAAACCGCAAGCTTATTTTTGAATAGAGCAGAAGTAAGTAATTTTATCTTCAAAAATGAATGAATCAATCAGTGGAATCAATCAGTTGAAGTATCATAGATTATCTATTCTAGTCAGTTTCCATGTGATTGTAATTTTCGGCCACCGGTGTTTACTGTTATCTTGACTTTGTTATATAGTAAATTACTGAATGTTTCACCGCCTAATTAGGTAAAATGCCCGGATGTCCGGGTGACAATATCTTTCTAGTGGTAAGTTCCTCCACTATCTGGAGCACCACTTCAAGAGTGTACGGTTATAAGGGACTTATCATTTATTACCGGCAGGGGGCTCCCCATCTCTTGGGGGGATCATTTTTTTCCAAGAAGATATGAAGGGGGATCAATTTTTATGGATAAGAGCTGAAGGGGGATCATATTTTTTGCGAGTAGTAGATGAAAAGGGGGGGTCATTTTTTATATATGTAATAAGGTTTCAAAATTTTCAAATTAAGAAAAACAAACGCAGAAAATATTTTCTCGCTCCTTTTGGTTGATTGATACTAGTACCCTGTTTTGCCAGGTACTTCATCTCACTACTCATTGATACGTGTTTTCTCAAGACACAAAACTGTTGATAGTAATCATTTATTTTTTCTATCGAATACATTCTGATAATTTTAAAACATCTTTATTTGTTGAACAGTTTAAAACAATTGTAATTCAGTTATTTAGAAATTGGTGGTAATGGGAATTTCCAATACTCCTCTACTTTGTAAACTTGTCTGTATCTTTTATTTTGGTTTTTAATTAACATTTCTTTAACTCTATCCTTGAAGACACCAACTTTACACAGTTCCTTTAAATACTTTAAGTCCTGTAAAGGTCTGAAACTGTCAAGCCCCTCCTGCTTGATGTCTTCTATCTGTACGGTGTAATTTGTTGTAGACATACAACTAGATCAGGGAGGAGTGCAGGGACATGGAAAAGACTATTGATATGAATATGAATAAATAAAGTATTATGCAAAGGAAATAAATATTTTATTAATGAAATAAAGGGGGGGATTTTTTATTTTGGATACATGAGAGGGGGGATCATTATTTCTTATTCAACTTGCAGGGGGATACAATTTTTTTGAATGGTCACGGATCAGAGATGAGGAGCCCCCCCCCCCCGCCAGTAATAAATGATAAGTCCCTTATAAACTATTTACGGTTTGCATGAGCGGGATATTCCAAGTTGATTCTGTAGTACCTTTTGTGTGTATGAATAGCATTCCGACCATTAACATTATTATAACGACCCACCATCGCATATATATTATATACGGTCAGTTCATATATATGAATATAATGAAGATATAACGTTGGAGTTCAGTACGTAATCGTAGACACACAACCCAGCACCATTCTATAGCGTATATATACACACAGCATGCAGTATTAGCACAATTTAGTTCCAAGCTAAGCTAAGCCAAGCAATGTTAAAATTATATACAAGATATAAAAGACCTATCATGACTCGCAGTACCAAGTTCATATACATCACTGTTCACTGATTACGATACAGTACGTGAAACTATAAAACTATAAAATTCTCTGAATTTTGAATTCCTCCACTAATTTAGTGCCATTATGTCAAGTCCATGTAGACGGAGAATTCGCATAAAATGATAGCAACACAATCTCAATTGGACGCAAGTCCTATCTAATATCCACGCTGATATAAAAATTTTTAGTTATAGTGTCGAGTAGAAAAATTAAAATTTAAAAAGTACTTTATATACTAGTTCCAGAAAGGAACTAGTACGTCAATCGTTCGAAGAACAATTGATAGGTCTTTCCCAAAGTTGCGCCAGAATGTTCCCATTATTGATTCATAGGGAAAACCAACATTCTAAGCTTAATATGTATATTTATAGACTCTATAACGTGAAATACATTTTTTCAATATGACCTTGACATTTGACCTTGACGTCATTTTGAAGGTCAAGTCTACCTGAACATTTTTTGTATGAATATATGTTTGTATCTTCAATGGTATATGAGCTATAGGCAAAAAAACCCTTATTTATACATTGAAAATCGGTTTTTGGTCCATAGGTCCAAAACGGTTGGTCCAATGATTTTGGACGAAATGTAACAATAGTAGGTCTCAACAAGACACACATTTTCTCCATTACATTTCATCAGCTATCTGTTACGGGTTCCGAGTTTATCCGCTAACAAGTCTAGAGGTCAAAATAAAGGTCACCGATGACCTTTGACCTTGACCTTTTCAAATAGCCCCTGGGGAACCAAGAACAATGGTAAAGGTCTCATGTCTCTATCACTTCCGGTTTGGGAGAAAATCATTGTTAAAAAAGCATCAAATTTTGCGGGGGCATAACTCCAGAATGGTCCATCGGACAATTTCGGACCAAATGTAACAAAATTTTCTCATGACCCAACGAACATTTTCTAATCACTTCATCAGCTATCTTTTAAGGTTTCCGAGTTCATCTGCTAACATGGTTTACTATGTTTGGTGATGTAACTCTATTACTAAAAATAGATCGGCTTCGGTCTATTCCAGCCATTTCTGAATAGTGGTACCATGTATCAAAGTGATATCTCTTAAGACTTTTCGGCAAATGTTGGAAGAAAAAAAAGAATAAATAATAATAATAATAATAACCAGAAGAAATGCAATAAGGTCTTTCCACCGAAGTGGGAAAGACCTTAATTACTATTATTTATCTACATTTTGTAATTACATAATTCCTACACAGAGGACAAAATTGAATCTTAAATCTAAAAAAATATTTCAATTTAAAATCTAAAAGAAAAAACAATTTTTTTTTAAATCGCTGGCTATTTCGAACCAAGATCAATCTCCTATGAAACAGTAATTTCATTTATAATGTGATGGAGTGATTTTAAGATATCTTGTTTATTTATTATTTTGTATTGATTTAACTTTCTATTTTAGTATTTCATGTTTGAGTATGAATGTATTTGCGGTAGTGTTGAGTTTCCCTGCACAGGGCCTCTCTTCTATCCAGTTCGTCTTTTGACCTTTACTTTTCTATACGTCTTTACTATCTTTCTTTTGATTGGCTTATACTTCTTTAACTCTTGGTTTTGATTGGTTCGTGTTAGATACCCGCCATGTATGATTTTAGGACGAAGGTGGAAAAAATGTCTCAGTAGTTAAATTGATATTTAGTGATTCACATTTTGATATTTCATAGCCAGTATTTAATTCCGTTGGATCAAGTTCATCTTGATACGATGACCTGTATTTGGTGTATTATTTTAATGGTATCTGATGTTGATATGGTAGTAGCTTAACCAGAGTATTTATGGTGTAACTGTAGTGTGTAATCAGACTGTTTGAAGTACATAATGGTTGACTTGTGATGTTCTGAAGAACATGCAGTATTTACCCCTTTCCATAAAAGGGTAGGTGTGATATTGTTTTGTTAAATAAGATAGATAGTATTAAATAGCTTGATTATATTTAATACCTGTATTTATTATATTGTGCATATTACATAATTGTGATTTTAAGAGAGTACTTGTATACGAGTTATTTCCCTTGTTCCACAAAACATTGGATTGTATAACAGTAGCTAAGATATGGACAATTGATGGGCGTTACACATGAATATATATAGATACACATTGAAACAAACACTGTTGTATGATATGGAGTTTTATTTCATTACACGTGTAAACAAAATAGTACACCTAATTATATAGTGTTGATATAGATAAACATTAAACACAATGTTTATTGATATATATTGTAAACTTGTTTTATTATTGCTACTACAGTATTATAGAACCAATATGATATATGAATGTTATTTTTATATATTATTGTTATATTTATAGGGTTATATCTATACTGTAATAAAGGCAGTGAACTCTAGAGCTGGACTTGGTTATTATTAGTGCCCAGTAAGCCCGCTACAGATTTGGCGGCCACGTAGTAGTTATCGTTCTTGGACATCACAGATGAGAAAACTACGTACAGTTTTTACAGTACATTGATGTTCTTACTTTTGCGACATATACCTGTTTGTGAAGAGATGTCACATTGATGTCAAGGAACTTTGTACTTGAGCTTTTGCCATGTATATGGAAGCTTTATTATTATATATGTATTTTGAACAGTAATTTGATTACAGAATGTAACTGTACAGTGAGCATTTCATTTATGAAATAGTTATGCAGTAAAGATTTAAGACTACATGTTGTAGTATTAGTCCACAATTTTTGACATTAATCATATAGATGATTGCTAAAGTTTATGGTATTTTGTGCATAGACACTGTGATTTACTGAATTGTGCATAGACACTTGAATTGGTATACATGTACTAGTAATTACAGAGTATACATGTAGATTGAGTATATTATTTTGGAACATAGACTATATTAATTAGTTTAAATTAACTTTTTAAAACTTTAAATTTTTCTAGTATTAATTGAAAGTTTTAATTAAGTATTCCTATTTTTCTTAAATTTAATTTCCTTTAATTTTGTTAAATTTTTGGAATTGAATTTTTGATAAATTTTGGCTTTTTAAGTTAAAGTTAATCACATAATATGTGAAGTTAATACTTTAAAACAATTAACTTAAGTTTTGAAATATTAGTGTAATATTTTTATTGAAATATTGGTATAATATTTTAAAATTTGGTATTTTCAGTATATTGTAAACTGATATTGAAATGGGAATGTACTTGCAGTACATTATTTTTTTTGTACTTGTTGTACATTACTGTTTATTGTACTTGAGTAAAAGTATTTTGTAAACAAGACAGTGAAAAAAAAACATAAAAAGTATTTAGTATATTTAGTATTTGTGAGTTATATTAAAACAACTTATACACAGTAAATTTGAGGTATATTGTGACTTTAAAAAAACTTTACTGTTAGTATTTTATAGAGGGCTTTATTTTATTGAGTGATAGTGTGAGTGATTGCCCAACCCCTTTCCTTTACCTGTATTCCCCTGTTAGGTCTGTTAAGGTTACTTAAAGAAGATGACAGTTGCAGAAGGATAACTGAAGACATAAGGTAAGTGACTAGTTAGTTGGTTTGTCACTTGGTAGCTGGTTAGTTTTGTCACTTTCTACCTAGTTGTTGCCCTTCAGTACACAGGACACAGAGTCTTATGAGTTACATAATGAGCTGACTCCAAGTTTGGTTTACATGTAGTTTACCCCGAGTGCTTGGTAAGCAAGTTGAGATTCTAGTCTTGAAGGTCTAGGCAGGTAACCTTTTGAGTTGAGAGGGAGATAACTCTTATTTGGTGGAGTATTTGATTAATTTTTTTTTTCAGCTCACCCTTGATGTTTTGCTAATGGGCACTTGTGTTTTCGTGACTTGTTTGTCAGATTAGCTAGTAGTTGGTACTTTGGTACAGTTTGGTGATTTTTAGTTGAAGGTACTTGTATATTTCGTTAGACAGGTTGGTAGTAGTCACCTAGCAGTGTCAAGGCAGTGACACTTGTACTTAGTAGTGGTAATAGAATACCGAAGTGTTGTTTGGTAGTGTTGCATGTGTGTTCTGAGTTTCTATTCTTTTGGTCTTTTCTACTCTGCCTTGTGTAGGGTGTGTATGTATGTGATGATAGGTTGTGTTGTGAGTATGGATTGATTGTATATTATTGTAGTATATTGGTATTGTATTGTGTTATATTGTATGTTGTATTGATTTATTCTACAATATTTGATTCTGTAATTTGTATTATTTGAATTCACATTTTGATTCTATTTGATTGATATTTGGCACTTTAATACATTTCATTATTTTTTTTAGGTTATTGTATTATCATTAGTGCATCTCTAACATTTTATTTCATTTACAGACTCTTTCCATTTATGTTTCAGATGCAGATTTATTTCATTTCCAGCTTTATTTTCTTATTTATTTCAGTTTGATCTTACTTCTTTGTATTTATTTTAGGATACTTTTTTTTCCATTGTAGGTATATTATCTTTTCATTTACAGGAATTTAGTTCTGTTGCAGATATTTATTTCTCATTTGCAGATATTTGTTTATTTCAGCTATGGATTGATTGTTTTACTTTCAGCTATTAATAATTTAATTTCAGCTATTAATATAATTTGTTTCATTTAGACTTTATTTTTTTATATAGATACACACATTTATTTTGTATTTAAGAATTGAATATTTCTTTTGTTTTTCAGATTTTGATTTTTTTTTTACTTTCGTCCTTTTCTATTGGTTTTCAGCTTTGAATTTTCTGTTGCATTTCAGATATTTATTTCTCTTTTAGGTTGGTTTTTTTTCTTGTAGGTTATATTAATGTTTTCTTTATATCTCTTGTAGCACTAATATTTTTTTTTTCAGTGTATTTTATTTCTTTTGTAGGTGTTTATTTCGTTTTCAGACATTTATTTCTTTTTCAGAAGTTTATATTTATTTCAGAATGTGCATTTTTCTTTTTTTTTATAGAAAATTTACTTTATTTATAGGTACTCTAATACATATTATTACTTGTTTTTCTTTGTAGAATATTTCAATTGCATTGTAGATATTTTATATTTTATATATAGTGAACATGGCCGATATTAAATTTTCCCAGGATGAACTTGACCAGCTTGTGACAGTATTTAAGGCATTGAGGGTCAAACCAAAGATGGATACTCCAAATGACATGGTTAAATGGATGACTGATTACATTTCATCATTTAAGAGTGGAACCAGTCAACAACTTTATAGTTACCTTCCCAAACTACCATACTTTGGAGATGATGGAAAATGCAGTTCCACATATGAAGTTTGGCGTTACCATGTCGAATGTTTGATGAAAGAGGGAACTCAGCCAGAAGTTATAGCTCAGGCAATAAGATCATCCCTTAAAGGAGAGGCTGGTAGAGTGGTCATGAGATTGGGTACATCAGTAACCATCAAGGAAATCATCAGCAAAATGGATGGTATATATGGAGATGTAACACAACAGGAGGATGTTTTAGCAGAATTTTTCTCAGCCAAACAACAGCCACGTGAGGATGTCACACATTTGGGACTTAGACTTGAGGCATTATTGAATAATGCATCATCTAAAGGAGACTTACATTGGAATGTTGGAGATGAATCGCTCCGATCAGTATTTTACTATGGCCTTAAATCTACTAAGATGAAGACCATTGGCAGATACAAGTTTGATTCCACCAACTCATTCACTGATCTGTTAGTTGCCATCCGTCAGATCGAACAGGAAATGGACCAACGAATGGATGATGTTGCTCCTCAAAGGCCTGTACCTAAGGAAAGGAAGTCAAAGATGAAAAAGGAGATACAACAAGTATCAACGAAGCTGGATGTACTTGAACAGCAAATGGAACAGCAACAGATGCCTGATACGTACCATCAACATAAACAACACAAGCCAGAGATATGCTGTTGGAGATGCGGCCAACAAGGGCACATTGCAGTTGGATGTTCTGTACGTCTTGACCATTCCAAGCGGGGACAAGTGTTGCAGCACACAGTTACAACCAAGGATGCTTATGGTATATCATGGAAACAGCTGAATAACATCAGAGCTAATGGAGAGCAGACAAACTTAGTTGGAAAAGCCACAGAATCTGCCATCTATCTTAATGGAATACAAACTGAATCACTACTTGATACAGGATCCACCGTATCAACGATAAGTAAAGACTTCTACGACACATACCTGAAGGATACATCGATAGAACCACTTGATCATTTCATCGAAATCGAGTGTGCTGACGGCCAGCAGTTGCCTTATTTGGGTTATGTAAAGGCAGAGGTAGAAGTTGAAGGAGTTTCAGTTCAACCTGTCAACACACTGTTCCTGGTAGTACCATCGAGTAAATACCATTCAACAGTACCTGTTCTTCTTGGTACTAACATCTTGTCTGCACTTATGTCCGAAACAAAGAAACAACATGGTCCAAGGTTTCTTCAGTCAGCTAATCTACACACACCATGGTATCTTGCCTTCCGCTGCTTGGTGCTTAGGGAAAAAGAATTACTGAAGAATAACAACAGGCTTGCTATAGTAAGGAGTGCTGATGAACAGAAGAAAGTCATGATTAGACCGAACAGTTCAATAACAGTACAGGGTTATTTGACAAAAGACATTGATCATCCACCCGTTTGTACAATGCTTCAGCCAACGTCTTCAGCTGCTGTACCTGATGACCTGGACATAACACCAACAGTAGTAAACTATCAGTATCAACAGTTGAAATCTTTACCTGTTCAGATCAACAACGTAACAACCAGAACAGTAGTTATTGATCCAAAAGCAACTTTATGTGAGTTACAACCAGTTAACATCATGGACGTACCACAATCATTACAGATCAAACAGCTAAACAACTTTATTGATGACATCAAGATTTCTTCATCAATACTGGACAACTCACAAGAACAGGAAGTCAGATCTTTCCTTCAAGATTTCAGCGACATCTTCTCTACAAGTGACACTGACATCGGCTATATCACCACCGTCAAACATCGTATACCATTGATGGATCATGTCCCATTCAAACAGCGACATCGGAGAATACCACCCTCCATGATACAGGAAGTAAAAGACCACTTACAACAGCTCTTATCAGCAGATGTCATCAGGAAGTCATACTCTCCATAGGCATCCAATGTTGTGTTATGCAGGAAAAAGGACGGCAAACTAAGGATGTGTATTGATTTTCGACAGCTGAATCAGAGGACAATAAAGGACTCCTACGCACTTCCTCGCATCGATGAACTGTTGGACTCCCTTGGTGGAAATAAATACTTCAGTGTCATCGACATGAAGGCCGGTTATCGTCAGATTGAGATTATAGAAGAATCCCACAAAGAACGCACCGCCTTCACTGTAGGACCTCTTGGATTCTATGAATTCAACCGCATGCCGTTTGGCCTCTCGAACAGCCCTGCAACTTACCAGCGTTTGATGGAGGACATACTAGGAGATCTGAACATGTCCATATGTTTGATATACTAGTACCTGGATGACGTGATCATTTTCTCCAGAACTTATGAGGAACATCTGGAACGTCTACAACGAGTATTCCAACGACTAAGAGAAGCTGGCTTTAAACTGTCGCCTGAAAAGTGTTCCCTCTTCATGGAGCGTGTTAAGTACGTTGGACATATTGTCTCGGAGAAAGGGATAGAACCTGACCCAGCCAAGATAGATAAAGTCACCAATTGGCCGACACCAACTACGCCAGAGGCTGTCCGACAATTTTTAGGCTTCGTCGGGTACTATAGAAAGTTCATCAAGGATTTCTCCAAGATTGCCCGTCCACTTAACAACCTAATGCCATCTCCGGTAAAGAAAGGAAAGAAAAAGAAGCCAACAACACCAGGCACATGGAAATGGGGAACAGAAGAACAGAACGCTTTCGACTTACTGAAACAGAAACTGGCTAATCCACCTATACTTGGATACCCTGATCTGAGTCTTCCTTTCGAGATCCACACTGATGCTAGTGGTAGTGGACTTGGTGCTGTTTTGTACCAGACACAGAACGACAAGAAGCAAGTCATTGCCTACGCTAGCAGAGGCCTTAGCCGATCAGAAAAGAATTATCCGGTCCACAAGTTGGAGTTTTTGGCGCTCAAGTGGGCTGTTACTGAGAAATTTGCAGACTACCTACAAGGAGGCCACTTTACAGTCATCACCGACAACAATCCTTTGACTTATGTACTCACATCAGCAAAGCTCGATGCCACAGGTCATCGCTGGATTGCAGCTCTGGCAGCATTTAATTTTGATATTAAGTACCGTCCAGGTTCCTCAAATGCTGATGCTGATGGATTGTCAAGGTTACCAGGCATCCTACATGACAACTTACAGGAAACTACGATTCCCACCGAATCCGTGAAAGCTACCTGTCAGGCTGTCCAGGTGCCATTCGTCGAAAGTCTCGCCATGTCGGCTGATGTAGTGGATGAACCGGAGTCTACAGAGATAACGGGAGATATTGATGTAAAGGAGGCTCAATCGAAAGATTCAGTCCTACGGATTTGGAAGGAACATGTTACCAACAGGATAAAACCAACAAAGAAGCAGATACCTAAGGCACCAGAACATTCAGCAATGCTTAGGAACTTTGATAGATTACATCTCAGAGATGGAGTATTGGTCAGAGATTGTAAGATAAATGGAGATGAAAGAAGTCAGATTCTCTTGCCAACATCACTGATACCATCAGTTCTGAATTCTCTACACAACCAGATGGGACACCCAGGCAGAGAACGAACAGTGTCACTTGTAAGGGATAGGTTCTTCTGGCATGGGATGACCAGGGATGTGGAGGAGTGGATCCAGAACTGCAGTAGATGCATACATAGAAAAACTCCAGTTGGCAGAGCACCTTTAGTCAGCGTTAGGACTACTCAACCACTAGAGTTGGTATGCATGGACTTTCTGTCTTTGGAACGGTCTAGGGGGAGGATTTGAACATCTGCTAGTCATCACCGACCATTTTACGAAGTACCCCATTGCAGTTCCTACAAGAAATCAGCTTGCAAGAACTACAGTTGAAGCATTGTACAAAAACTTCATCCTGCATTATGGACTACCAAAACGGATACATTCCGATCAAGGCGCCAATTTCCAAAGCAACATCATAAAGGAACTTTGTCGCATAACAGGAATTGAACAGAGCAGGACGACGCCTTACCATCCTATGGGGAATGGCCAATGTGAGCGCTTTAACCGGACTTTGCTTGGGATGCTCGGTACTCTTAAACCAGATCAAAAGGCTGGTTGGAAGAGTCATGTTGGGAGTGTTGTGCATGCCTACAATTGCACTAAGCACGAGACAACTGGAGTGACGCCATTCTTCCTCATGTTTGGTCGTGAGCCACGCTTACCGGTGGACCTTGCATTTGGAATAGACACAAACTCCAATAAGCAGTCTTTGTCCAAGTATGTTGAGAAACTCAGAGACCGGTTGAAGAACTCCTACGAATTAGCAACTGCAGCTGCCAAGGCCTCACAGGAGAAGCAGAAAGCAGGATATGATACGAAAGTTAGAGGTGCCATACTACAACCTGGTAATAGGGTCCTAGTGAAAATACTGGTTCACGATGGAAAGCACAAACTTGCTGACAAATGGGAGGAAGTTCCATATGTTGTGCTCAAACAACCAAACCCAGAAATACCAGTATAAGACGTACAACGGGAAACTGGTGATGGTCGGAAACGGACCTTACATAGAAATCTGTTCCTACCTATTGGACATCTACCAAGTAGATTGCAGAAGGAAGACCCACCTGTACCTAAACCCAGAATGAAACAACCTACACCCGAAAAACCCAGACCAGTTCCGAGAAGACGGAAATCACACTCTGCTATTGATGTCTCCGCAGATGCCGACACTAGCATAGCAGAGTCTGAGGAATCAGAAGTTTATATGTTTATACCCCGGGGAGATATGGAATCCAGTATCCCACCAGATGCTGATACGTCTTCCATACACAGTGAAGATACAGAAGCCCAGGACAGTGTCGATGACGATCGGACGTCTGTTGCTGGGTCACAGGAACCTGATGTCGAGGAGGACGCTCTTCCTCATGTTGAAGATACAAGAGCATCAGATCCTGATTCTACTGATTCTACTGATGAAGATGTTGATGCTGTTGGACAAACTGTTGCTACAGATGAACAACATCTTCAGGATGACAGTGAGGATGAAGGTCTGGCAGGGCACGAAGAGAACCATCATACCTGAAAGAGTATGTCAGGTCACAGGTCGTCACAAAATCAGAGTGGGAGAAACGAGCGGAGTTTTTACAATCAATGATTGATACTGGGACGTTAAAAGCCGATGATGCAAATGTTACTGCCACACTTTTGCAGATTATTTATGACGGGAAGTAATTATTATTACTATTTTTAATATTTTATTTACAGGTCATTGTATCATCTATTCTTCCCAGTAAATGACGAGGACGTCATTTCAGAAGCAGGGGGAGAATGTGATCGGGTGATTTTAAGATATCTTGTTTATTTATTATTTTGTATTCATTTAACTTTCTATCTTAGTATTTCATGTTTGAGTATGAATGTATTTGCGGTAGTGTTGAGTTTCCCTGCACAGGGCCTCTCTTCTATCCAGTTCGTCTTTTGACCTTTACTTTTCTATACGTCTTTACTATCTTTCTTTTGATTGGCTTATACTTCTTTAACTCTTGGTTTTGATTGGTTCGTGTTAGATACCCGCCATGTATGATTTTGGGACGAAGGTGGAAAAAATGTCTCAGTAGTTAAATTGATATTTAGCGATTCACATTTTGATATTTCATAGCCAGTATTTAATTCCGTTGGATCAAGTTCATCTTGATACGATGACCTGTATTTGGTATATTATTTTAATGGTATCTGATGTTGATATGGTAGTAGCTTAACCAGAGTATTTATGGTGTAACTGTAGTGTGTAATCAGACTGTTTGAAGTACATAATGGTTGACTTGTGATGTTCTGAAGAACATGCAGTATTTACCCCTTTCCATAAAAGGGTAGGTGTGATATTGTTTTGTTAAATAAGATAGATAGTATTAAATAGCTTGATTATATTTAATACCTGTATTTATTATACTGTGCATATTACATCATTGTGATTTTAAGAGAGTACTTGTATACGAGTTATTTCCCTTGTTCCACAAAACATTGGATTGTATAACAGTATCTAAGATATGGACAATTGATGGGCGTTACACATGAATATATATAGATACACATTGAAACAAACACTGTTGTATGATATGGAGTTTTATTTCATTACACATGTAAACAAAATAGTACACCTAATTATATAGTGTTGATATAGATAAACATTAAACACAATGTTTATTGATATATATTGTAAACTTGTTTTATTATTGCTACTACAGTATTATTGAACCAATATGATATATGAATGTTACTTTTATACAATTATGGCACTTCCACGAGATCAATATGGGGTTTAACGGAGCAATAAAGTAATATTGAACGAGGGTTTACCCCGAGTTCAATATTATCTTTTGCGCTCCGTTAAACCCCATATTGATCAAGTATAGAAGTGCCATAATTGTTTTATTATATTTGATTGACATGGTTTAAGTCACTGGTGACAAACATCGGGGGTGTGGTTTATCTATTGTGGATGTAAAAGGGGTGTGGCCTGGAAACGTCAATCAAAGCAAGTGTGCAATATGATGATTTATCATGATCAACTGTTCAATATGATGTTTTATTGAGTAGGTGTGTTTCTTTACTTTATAATTAGAAATAAAAGTACAAATATAATAATATATATTATTGTTATATTTATAGGGTTATATCTATACTGTAATAAAGGCAGTGAACTCTAGAGCTGGACTTGGTTATTATTAGTGCCCAGTAAGCCCGCTACAATAAGACTAACAATATCCTGACTCATGGGACATCATGATAGGTTTTAATATTTAGAAGTCAATTTAACCCACAGAACAGACAACAAACACGGAAATCCGTCATCCAATTAGGATATTACTTGTGTGAGGGAACTTCCGGTAGAAAATCCATGCCGTCTGTTGACCGGTTATTTGACCTTTGAAAAACAATCATTCATCTGTGTAATTCCTGGTTGAAACCAGTTTGCATTAGGTTTAAAAGTTGGCATTTTACTGACGAACTACAAAAACAGTTATGGCAGGGCGCATATTAAACACTCTTGGAACAATAGGTCTAGGAATCGCAGTGGTTGGTGGAGTCGCACAAACTGCCTTATATAATGGTAAAAAACAAACTCACAATAACAAGTTTGAGGCATGAAAAGCGATCAATAACTTGATCTATAGTAATCTTGCATTTGCCAAACCCCATTTAAAAAAAAGAATATATATGAACTATTCATGTCATGACATTCAATATATTTGTTATGTTGCATCATACAAATATTTTACTGGATGGTGCACTCACACTCAGTGATTTAGCTAGTGCTCATCACTTTTGCCATTGACTAATGTTTTTTGGAAGTGGAGAAATTTTGAAGCCTGCAATTCGTCATTTGGAATTTTAAAAATCGCCAAATATTAAAGTATTGTGTTCATAATCTTTGTCTCTGAAATCTAATTGTCCAAACTGACACTTTAATTACACCTGTAATACTAATTCAAGGATTTCTTCCGTTGTAAGCAAATGCCAACAGTGGTTCTCGGGCCTGGTATTACTAATTACCAATCAATCTGAGATAACCTGCTTACCTGTATGACAATTAACTATCAGTTGTATAAATTTATTACAGCAATTTTCCTTTTACTGAATGCAGTTTCAATAGGATTTTTGGTAGCTCTCCAGGTAATTAAATTGGTTTTTCAATAGCAGTTTGGCCTTCAAGGTAGAAAGGTCACCAAATGCCCATTCATGCATGTAGTTGGGTGTGTGCCAATTTACCTGATGTTGATTTCACCCACAGAGAAAGTACATTTGAACTATTATTATGTATTGGAGGAATGAACTCTATATAGACTAAATTTAAACAGTAATAGTACAACTTTGTGATTTCTTATCTTATTGTATGAAAAAATGCATCTTTTTTTTCTTGATTGGCTATTTCAATATTAAAAACAAGTTTGGGTGAACTTGACTTGTTTCCTGTTGAAATTGACACCAGGCATGCCAGGTAAACTGGCCCATATCCAGGACAAATACAATGAATTGGGTATGTGACCTTTCAAAACTTCTATTGAGAAACCTATTGTAACTACATGGAGAGCTACCAAATTTTCTATTGTGAGTGCATCCAGTAATAGGAAAATTTATGTAATGTTTTGAACATTTACATCTTTCTGTCAGCAAAAATTTTCATAATAAACAGGTCAAACTTCCCCTATGATTTTTTTCAGATCACATTTTTTTTTTTTTGAAAGTTGGGTGATTTCTCTTTAAAAAATTGTCTTTTAATTTCCAT
>MJUU01012650.1:0-13471 GCA_002080025.1 Modiolus philippinarum | reverse complement strand
TGGAAAATAGTTTAACATAGGGACTCTATGGGAAATGCATTCAAATGTCTTCTCCTCTGAACCTGCTGAGCCAATTGGAACCAAACTTTGTTACAATTGACTTTGGGTGATCCCTTCCAAAGTTTGTGATTTGTAGTTTGTACCTCATCCAAAAATGAAAATGTAACATCTGCTGAAGTGATTTATAGTATGAATGGGTGGTCTGCAGGTGACAATGAATAAAACCAGTGACCAGGTGAGCGATACAGGCTCATGTGAGCCTCTAGTTCCATAATTTAAAGGCTTTGGCATTTATATCGGTTTAAATTACCTTAAACCTAATGTAAAAACAACCACCTGCCTCAAGTGAAAAGTGGTTGTGTTGGAAATAAAGGTGGTTGTGTCAAGTACCTTTAATCAAGAATAGAAAACACTGGGTAACTATGCAGGATAAGGTCATCAAACACTGCAATTACTGTATAATCATTTATTTTAGTGTGGAGACAAATTTTGTGGATTTGACCTTTAAAACTACTGTGTTGGGACAAACTTTTGTGGAATTCATATCATATATATAAGTATCTATATTCCGGGAATTAAATTCTTTGGAATTTAATTTCATTGATAACTATTACCAAAGAAATAAAGGAAATTTAATTCCCCAGGAATACATGTATTTCTGTATGTAATTAAAATGTATTTTTATGTTGATAAACAAACATCTACAAATGGATTGATCAGATAATACAAGTCAAACATGTGCATCTTTTAGAGCCTAAAAGTCTATTTCAAGTAAATATTTTTTCAAATTAATGACTTGACATTTAAATTAGCTGAGGTCATATCTCAGTTTAGTCACTGTATATGGTAGGATCATCTAACTTTGTACATGTATATGGATGTATCTGATCTCTGATGTAAGGTCAGCATTTGGCAAAATAAGGTTACTATTTTCTGCTTGATAGACTTACATTCAAGTTTACATGGTTATGATAAACCCAGATTTTGTTGACCTTAGGAGGTAGACCAAGGTTTAGGGAAATAACTCTTAAAAATCACTTGTATGTTTGTTTTAATCATTTTAATGAAGATATTGTAAGCTTCTAAGTTACATAGATGATTTTAAATCTTTTTCATACCAATGCTTAAAAAGCATCAATAAAACTGACTATTCCAAACACCTTACTGATTTAAAGAGTTATCTCCCTTAACCTTCATCTACTACCTTGAGGCTTCATTGAATTACTACTAGCATGTAATTTCTTGACTGTAAATTGTTAATTTACTTTTTTCACACAATTAACATTATATAGATGTATAAATATTTCAGACACATTTAAATTTTGCCAGAGAATTCACACAAGCTGTAGAAATGAAACAAGTAGCACAACAAGAGGCTGAAAGGGCTAGATACCTTGTAGAAAAGGTAAGAAAACATTTTGTTTCATTGCCTGTGCTCACACAGTGGCGACAAAAAGGGATCACTATCTGTAGTCTTGCCGTGTTACAAAAAATTTCATCCCCATTTCCTCTTTGACATAAATTTTTTGCTTCTTGAAAATGTCTTTCAAATTTTTCTCAGGAATCAAATATCCCATGGTAAAGGTCCCACTACTTAAACTCATTACTGAATTGCAGAAATTCAGTGTGGAGTATCAGTAGTGGAACCATTAATATTTAAAAAAGTTTGGGATCTCTTGCATGCCCACTTCTGGTGACTTATAAATTTGTGTGATTCTACTAAAAATTCTAATAAAGAAATTTTACAATTTGAATTAGTATTTAAGTGTGTTCTTTCTTCTATTGCAATATGAAAATATGTTGCTGGTCTTCTGGCTAGACAATATTGATGTTGTGCCAGTCTAGACTAGTGATATTCAGATTATGTATTTTAATCAGAAATCCATAGATTATTTTTATTTCAGCAACAATCGATTATTGTTTTTGTGTCACCCGCTTTAAGCAGAGTTGACACAAAGGGATTACTATTTGTCGTCTTGTGTTGTCGTCCTGCGTCGTACTGCGTCATTTGTCGGGTTTTGTATCTGCAACTCCTCAAAACAGCTGGTTGAATTCCAACCAAATTTTCAGGATATGTTGTTCACCTGGTGTAACTTATAAATTTGATTTCACAGATTGTAGAGGTTCAAGGAGCCAAAATAGCTCGTTTTATTAATCTGGATTGCTAATTCACATCTCCATCATAACTATAAGTCAGATTCCAACCAAACTTGCAGGATATGTTGTTCACCTGGTGTAGTTGTGCACCTGATTCTTAAAATTTTTGTTTTACAGATTTAAGAGGTTCACTGAGCCAAAATAGCTCAATAGTTAATCTGGTTAGTTAATCCTCAACTTCATCTTAATTTTAAGCGAGATTTTATTCATACTTGCAGGATATGTTGCTCATCTGATCTCATTACGCATCTTATGCATAAAAATTTGATTTTATAGATTTTAGAGGTTCACTGAGTCAAAATAGCTCATTTGTTAATTCAGTTTGTTAATCTGGAATTTGTATTAAAGTCCTATTGCAACCAAGCTTTCAGGATATGTTGTTCACTTGATATAATTGTGCGCCTGATACTTAAAATTTTGATTTTACAGAGTTGTGTTTTGATAAATTGTTGCTCTTTGTTCAAGCATGGATCACTGGAAATTGATTTTAAAATCTGAAAATGGGAACTCATTCTCATTCAACATGTTAAAGAATTCTTGATCTTACACTTGACAATTGTTGGATTCTGTCTTTACATTAAGCATAAACTTAACAGAAAATGATGCAAGAAATTAATGAGATACTAATATATACCAGCTACATCCATGTTATTTTTATTAAGGGTATTATATTGTTTGCCATTTTCAATCAATTTGACCATGTACATGTACTTATGCAAATATTTTCTTCTCTGTTGACAGGCAGAGATGACAAAGAAATCTGCTGTAATATCAGCAGAGGGTGATTCTGAGGGAGCCAAATTATTAGCTGTTGCCTTTAAAGATGCCGGTGAAGGATTGGTTGAATTGAGAAAACTAGAGGCTGCAGAAGATATTGCGTACCAGTTGTCCTTGTCGAGAAATGTTACGTACTTGCCACATGGTCAACAGACATTGTTGTCGTTACCACAGTAATTATCTGAACATTGTTACCACGGTGATGATCTGAACATTGTTACCATAGTGACAACCTGAACATAAACTTTTATAAAATTGTTATTGCATAAGAGGAAAATATCATAAAAAAATTATGGACGTACATGTTCACAACGTGAATTGATGTATGTAAAAAAGTGATTGTTATGAAGAGAACAGAATATTTGTAAAAGAAAACTTGTAGTTTGTACATTATTATTTGCCTCGACAAAAACACCCTTGAGAGCTATTGCCATCCTTTTAAGCTCACTTGGCCTAAAAGGTCATGTTAGCTTTTGCCATCACTTGGCGTCCGTTGCTGTCCATCTGTCGTAAACTTCTCCTCTGAACCCTATTGGCCAATTTTAACCAAGCATGGCCTGAATCATTTCCAGGGTAGCTAGATTCAAAATTGTGTTTGATTAGTCCTAGGACCAAACAACATGGCTGCCGTTACTAAAAATAGCACATAAGGTTAAATTGCTGTTTTAGGCATATAACTCAAAAACCATTACAGATATCAAAAATCTGACATGGGGTAAAAGTGATCAGCATGACAAGATCTACTTGTCCCTGGAATTTAGTAGAAAATCGAAAAACCCGTCTTGGAGTTATTGCCGTTTTTCCGTGGAATTTTCAAAATTCTAATATTTTTTTATTTTTGATATAAAAAAATATATACAGATAGAGGTCAACTTTAAAATGCAAAAATGTTCAACATATCAAGATCTACCCACCTAGAAATTTTAAAGAAAATCTGAATTCTTAAAGAGGAGTTTGTCAAATTTTTTGAAACTTTATAAATTTTGCCTTGTATTTCAATAAAGATTTGAAATAGAGGTTAAGATTTAAAGCAAAAATGTTTAATATGTCAAGGATTACATTTTTAGCTCACCTGGCTATGCCAGGGTTAGCTTTTGCCATCACTTGGCGTCTGTTGTCCGTCCGTCCGTCGTCCGTCCATCGTTAGCTCACTTTCAAAAATCTTCTCCTCTGAAACCACTGGGCCAAATGCAACCAAACTTGAAGTGAATCATCACTAGGGTATCTTGTTTCAAATTTGTTATTTTCATGGCCGCAGGTAAAAAACATGGCCACCTTTACTTAAAATAGAACATAGGGATAAATTGCAGTTTTTTGGCCAATAACTAGAAAAATGGAGGCAGATATCAAAAATCTGACTGGGTTAAATTGTTCAGAATGATGAGATCTATCTCCCCTGCAATTTTGAGGAAAATCGGAAAACTGGTCTCGGAGTTACAGCCCTTTTTCCGTAAAATTTTCAAAATTTATGCATTTTTTATTTTTTATTTCAAAAACTGTAACAGATAGAGGTGAAGTGTAAATTGCAAAATTGTTCAGCATATCAAGATCTACATACTCTGAAATTTTGAAGAAAATCCAACAGCCTGTGTTGTAAATATTGACTCTTTTTCACCATAAAAAAAAATTCTTCAATGCCAAATGGTTATGGGTTATCTCCCTTTAAATTCTGTTTGAAATCTTCTTTGGTTTACTTTTCTCTTCTAAGTTTTAGAGAAATTCCCTGCTATCACATTATTAACAAAAAAAATTGTTACATAATCAAGAGCAAAACATTGTTCTTGTACAAATTTTTACATTTTTTTGCAAAATTACTTCCATAACCTTCACTTATTTCACAAATTAATTATAATTGTATATAATTGTATATTTTGTCATGCTGTAATCTTGCAAACATCTCTCAACATATTGAAGTAGCATTTTAGCTTCATTGCCTGCATAACTTTAAAACTGACCTGCATGCTTATGCCATGGTGAGCTTCTTGCCGTCAGTGGTCTGTCCATTGTAAACTTTTCATTCAAACATCTTCTCTGAAACCGCTGGGCCAATTGAAACCAAACTTTGGCACAATGGTCCTAAGGTGGCCCCTTTTAAAAAAAATGTCTGGCAAGTCCACATCATATCCAAGATGGCCGCCAGGAGGGAACATGTTTTTAAACATTGGACCCTATAGGGAAACATATTCAAAGATCTTCTCCTCTGAAAGTACATGGCCAATTGGAATCATACGTAGTCACAATGGTCATTACTTGGTACCCTTCATTAAATGTGTCTGGCATGTCCACATAGCATCTAAGATGGCAGTCAGTGGGGAACATTGTTTAACCTTAGACCCCATCGGAAATCATTCAAAGATCTCCTCTGAAAATACTAAGCCAATTGGAACCAAAATGAGGCACAATGATCCTTACATGGTCTTCTTCAAGAAAGGCGACAGTCGGTCTAGGCCCGATCAAAAATAGCTGCCAATGGGGAACATAGTTTAATTTTGGATCATATAACATCAGCAAACTTCAAAATGAGACCCTTAAACAGTCAATAAACAAATTTGAAAATGAGAACCTTAAACGTTGTGATTATTTTGACTTAATGTGTCAGCCATGGCACAGGTGAGTGATACATGCTCTTGAGAGCCTCTTGTTTCTTCATGATGGAAGTTGTGGACCTCATCCAAGATCGCGACTAGCAGGGAACATAGTTTTACACTGGACTCTATGGGAAAACAAATTCAAAGATCGTATCCTCTGAGACTACTTGACCAATTGGAACCATACTTGGTCACAACTGTCCTTAGTTGGTCCCCTTTGAAAAATGTGTCTGGCAAGTCCCCATCAGATCCAAGATGGCTGCAAGGGGCGAACTTAGTTTAACGTTGGGCCCTGTAGGAAAACACATTCAAGGATCTTCTCATCTAAATCTACTTTTCCTATTTGAACCAAACTTGGTAAAAATGGTCCTTTGTTGGCCCACTTTGAAAAATGTGTCCAAGAAGTTCACATAAGATCCAAGATGACTGCCAACGGGAAGCATAGTTTAACAAAGGATCCTAAGGGAAATGCATATAAAGTTCATCTCCACTGACAGTGGGCCATGTTCTGTCTAGGTTTATTATTGCACTAGAAAATAAGACCCTTTATCATTGAGGGTATTGTCTAAACTAGCTTTGGACTAGGTGAACTACAGGCTCTTGAGAGCCTCTAGTTGTCTGACAGAGCTCTGTTACTTCTTAAATGATAAACATCTTTAGATATGAGGAGAATTACAGTAAATCTATACAGATTTGATATGAGGGATCAACCATTAAAATATTAGGACACTCTGGTAGCCTCATTTGATTTAAATTTGATACTAGCATAAATGTATTGGTCCTTATCGTAAATTTTTGCAAATCTGTACGTCAGCATGTTACTGTGGAAGCCGGGCTGTGGAAGTACTTTTATTAATGGACATCAGTTTTCATGGTTTTCATACATATCACTTTTTCGTGGTACTTAAATTTGTGGCCTCAAATTCTAAGCATTAAAACTCTTAAGCTTAAAAAAATGCATTTTGTTGGGAACTTAATTTCTTATAATAAAATCTATATCTTAATGCTGTATTTTCCTGGGGAGTCTTCTCTTGTCTTAAAAATTATTTTGTTATCTGTTTATCATTGTTCTAAGTACAACCCACTTTGAATTTCAGGTTAACCATATGAATGAAGGAAAACGAATGATGAATGGGAGATAATTTGACTTAATAATATTGCCAGTTGTTCCATGTACACTTCTCATATTTAAGGAAGTATAAGCGTCAGATATCAGAAAGACTCGATACCCTCGGGTTTTATCCATTCAAACAGGGTAATTTTTTTTCCCAATGTACAAAAAATGTATCATATTTTCTTGGCCATAGGTCACTTTAAAATGCATAAAATAGACAATGTATGAAAATTTAATAAACTTCCAATATATTTTCAATTTTTTCATATAAACAGCTAATGGAAATTAAGGAAAACTCTAAGGCCAAATAAAAAATACATAGCTTCTCAGGCCCCTGCCTCGTCTCTCTTCTGGAAACTAATTTCAACTTTTTATTTAAGTTTCAAATAAAAAAAATAAAACCATCTGCCTCATTAGTTTTGGGTCATTCCAGCAATGTAAAAAGATGCCTCATCATGATTTTGAACCAATAAAAATCAAAATCTTCTCCCTATCTTCCTCATCATTTTTTCTGAAAAATGGCCTGAGAAACTCATCATTATTTTTGTATTGCCTAAGAGAGACTGTTTCCCGCCAAAATTTTGAGGTCTTATAGCTAAAAAATTCTTACATGGATTTTCAAAATGTTTTGCTCATGTTGTTCTATTAGCAAAGTTCTTCAAAACAAAAGGTCAGCATTTTAGTTCTAATTACAAAATTTCTGACACTTGTACTTCCTTACTGTATGTCTGAATTGGATGTGGCTTTACCTTAAGGTAGTAGACCTAGGTTAAGGGAGATAACTCTTTAAATCAGTAAGACGTTTGAAATAGTTAGTTTCATCAATGCTTTTTATACGACCGCAAAAAATTTTGCGGTCGTATTATGTTATGGTGCAGTCGTCGGCGTCTGCGTCGGCGTCGGCGTCTGTGGCCAGCATAACTTTGTTTCTAGTGGACGGATCATCTTCAAATTTCAGTATGTGGTTTCTTGGCATAATGGCTATCCCGGGTTTTAATTTCGGGTTTATGGCCCCTCCCGTTTCAGAAANTTCTATTAGCAAAGTTCTTCAAAACAAAAGGTCAGCATTTTAGTTCTAATTACAAAATTTCTGACACTTGTACTTCCTTACTGTATGTCTGAATCTTAAGTTACTACAGTTTAAAATATGCATTAATGATAACATCATTCTGTCATTTCCTCCAGTATTTTTTTCACCACAAAATTCTCGGCTCTGCTTGAAGGTATTCATTTGAAATTTGGTGTGTTGCTTTGTGATAATGAGTTGTTCGTTTTAGCAATTCTTAGTGCTATCCAATCTCAGCTTCCTGTTTGGTGGGACTTTTAATTTTATCCATATTGGTCATAATAGTTAAATTAACATCATTTTTGCGAAAGCTTTGAATAGTCATTTCAAATTGTGGGATTAATATTCAGACATGTGGTTTACTACAATCTGTTTATTTCTTGAGTATTATATCATATATTATGTCCACACTTGTATTGTGTCTGCACTCATACTGTGTCTTTACTTGTATTACATCCACTCACTTGATTTTGCACTCGCATGATTAATTAAGGGTTCAAGTGAGGGGGTATAGATTGTTGCCATTCGGCCACAGCTCTTGTTTTCTCTGGTGGACAGAGCAGATTTATCCCTACCCTGTCGTACTGAATCCAGAATATTTAATGCTACAAATAGTATGAGTATATATTAATGAGACATTAAGATAGTTCAGGAGTTTAAAACTACGCATCTTTATTTAGCATCTGACAAAAAATGTAATTCACTGTCTTTTTATAGTTAAATTTGATCAAATATCATAAATATGCTACCTTTTTTGGGTAGACATGCAGAAATGGACCTTTTCAGCAAACTCCTATTCTTTTAAGGGGAAATAATTTGTATAGAAATAACATGAAAAATCAGTTTTTCGCCATTTATTCAAAAAATATGATTGGTAAATCTCAAGTATATTTCATGCAAATTGAGAACAAGTATATTGACTAATAATTTACCAAACTTTAAGACATTTTATCTGATTTGGTTAAAATTTGCAAATTTTCCCTTACATTTCAACCAAAATGGACGATTTTAACCCGACAGATTTCATGCTTACATGGCTGGTGACCCCATATTTTTATTTTATTATACGCCCGTCTAATGACGGACGTATTATGGTATACCAATGTCCGATTGTCTGTCCGTCCGTCCGTCTGTCCGTCCATCCGTCTGTCTGTCTGTCCGTCTGTTTCATATATCGCACTCTAACTTGATAACCATTTTGCCAATTCACTTCAAACTTTGCACAGGTATTGGGTATGATGGCCTCACGATCTGTATACTTTTTCGGGAAAATTCAATTTTTCTTGTAGGAGTTATGGGACTTTATTCGTCAATTTTAAGGCAATTTTTTACATGTCGCGCTAACTCGACAACCCTTTGGTCGATTCACTTCAAATTTTGTAGAAGTATTGGGTATGATGGACTCACAATCTGTATACTTTTTCGTGAAAATTCGATTTTTCTTGTTGGAGTTATTGGACTTTATTCGTCAATTTGAAGGAAATTTTTTATATGTCGCGCTCTAACTAGACAACCCTTTGGTCAATTCACTTCAAACTTTGTAGAGGTATTGGGTATGATGGACTCACGATCTGTATACTTTTTCGTGAACATTCGATTTTTCCTCTTGGAGTAATTGGACTTTATTCGTCAATTTTAAGGCAATTTCTTATATGTCATGCTCTAACTAGACAACCCTTTGGTGGATTCACTTCAAACTTTGTAGAGGTATTGATAGACTCACGATCTGTATACTTTTTCGTGAAAATTCGATTTTTCTTGTAGAAGTTATGGGACTTTAATTGTCAATTTTAGGCAATTTTTTACATGTCACGCTCTAACTTGACAAATCTTTGACCAATTCACTTCAAAGTTTGGAAAGATATTGGGTATGATAGCCTCATGATCTGTATACTTTTTCGTGAAATTTTGATTTTTCTTGCAAGAGTTATGAAACTTTATTTATGAATTCTAAGGCAATTTTTCACATGTTGTGTTCTAACTTGACAAACCTATGGCTAGTTCACTTCAAACTTTGTACAGGTATTGGATATGATGGTTTCATGGTCTGTATACTTTTCGTGGAATTCCGATTTTTCTTGGAAGAGTTATGGAACTTTATTTTTCAAATTTAAGGCAATTTTATGCATAATGCACTCTAACTGATTAATAGTTTGATCAGCTCACTTCAAACTTTGCAGATTGATTTATTAAAGAGATATTAGCTTAATTTGGCAGTTATTCTAAATTGAGAACCACATTCTTTAATCACTTAAAGTTTTCAAGGGGTGACGACGGGCGTATCATGCGACTTGGCGCAGCTGTTTATTTATTTTTCATATGCTCTGATAACAAAGTGGAAGTCAATGAAAATATCAGAACATTCTATCTGACAGTATTTAGACCCCCTACCACTTTAAGTATGTGTACCGGTATGTCGGCTGTCAACATTGTTTGCAAGCTTTTATTAAACAACGAAAATACTGCAGTTACATTGCATTTGATTTCTGCATATGGTCATTTCAACAACTTATGTCTCCTCAGTGAAGGTTCAAACATGTTGAAGACCAAAAAGCAAATGATGTTAAAGTATTAACAAAATAACCTAAAAGGAATGCCAAAAACCAGGTTTCAAACTTTGAGATTATAATGAGTAAATGACCACATGTTCACATGTTCATTGAAAAAATAATTCTTCGACAGTGTGTTGATCTTTGAAACGTTTTCACCCATGGCCGTCTCTACAAATTGTTTTTGTCACTGCTCTGTACTCCATGCTATCCAAAATTATGAAGGCTTTTCGGAATCATCCTGTCTGTCTGTTCTCATATCCATCACTCAGTAAGTACAACCTTGACAACTCTTCCTAAAGCTTTTGTTAGATTTTTAACAATTTTTACAAAATGAAATAAAAGGGACAACAGGAAACATCTACAATGGCTGAATATTATAATCACATGCCATAATCTGCCAGGGAACTATACACAAACAAGACGAAAGAAAAATGCAGACTTGGTACCTGCACCAGCAAAAAGCCAGCAGTAGGGTTAAACCGGTTTATGGGTACTCAAACCAGTTACCTTTTCCTTTATCTGTCCCATTTCCCTATGGTACAATATACATGCGAATAAAACCCAATACAGGAAGACTACAATCTTGAAAGGACAGAAAATGACAGTAATTTTAAAAGATGGGTCAAAGGGTGCTCCCTGCTAATCTACCGGCTAAGTTGGGGAGCCTAGTCTGCTAGTAAAACACCTGATGCACTACTAAAGAAAAGGTACACAGTATGAAGCATAATGTATTTAGAATCGCAGAGTAAAATTTAAGATCATTTATTTTACAGCCTTGTATATTATGCTAATGTATCATGTGTTTATCTCTAACTGATATGATTATGTATCAGTGATGTACTAAAGCATGAGAATATTTGAAGATAATTTTGGGTTGTCATAATCAAGGGGAGATAATTGGACTTGTCATTGTAATTTTCAGCCATTGTAGATGTTTCCTGTTATCCATTTTTAGTTCATCCAACCCAAAGGGTCAGTGTGAGCTATTGCCATCACTTGGCATCTGCGTCTGCCCATCCGTCTGTTAACTTTTCACATTTTCATCAATTCTTCTAAAACCACTGAAGCAAATTCAAGCAAACTTTACAGGAATGATGTAGAAGACCCTTTACAAAGATTGCTCATTTTGTTCCAATCCGATAAAAAACATTGCCGCCAGCACAGGACTTAGGTTTAACATAGGACCCTATGGGAAAAATCACATTTTCACCTCTGTAACTGCTGAAGCAAATTCAACCAAACTTTACAGGAATGATGTACTTAAATTCCTTTACAGGAATAATGTATGGAAGGTCCTTTACAAAGATTGCTCATCTTATTCCGATTCGACAAAAAACATGGCAGCCAGCACGAAACATAGTTTAACGTTGGCCCTAGGGGGAATTCATATTTTCATCTTCTCCTCTGAAACCACTAAAGCAAATTTAACCAAACTTCACAGGAATGATGTTTGGAAGGTCCTCCACAAAGATTGCTCATTTTGTAATGATCCAATAAAAAACATGGCTGCCAGCGCTGATCTTAGTTTTAACATTGGACCCTATGGAAAAAACATCATTTTCAACATCTGCTCTGAAACTATTGAAGCAAATTCAGGCAAACTTTACATAAATGATGTATTGAAGGTCCTTTACAAAGATTTCTCATTTTGTTGGGATCTGACATTTAAGATAGCTCCCAGCATTGAACTTGGCCTAGAATGGTACCCATATATTATTACAACATTTTTTTCATTACATGCACTTAAATTATTGAAGCAAATTCAGTCAAACTAAGATTGCTTATTTTGCTTATTTTGTTTTGATCTGATAAAAAACAAGACCGCCAGCACAGAACATATTTTAACATAGTATCCTTCCTGTGGGAAAAACATCACTTGCATCACCTGCTGTAAGCATTCTGTCAGGTGAGCGATTCTAGTTTTTACATTGGAAAGAATTTTTTCAATTTTTGTGAAAAAAAAAATTGGTGAGGGTAGGGTATCCTTTTGTAGCTTGATCACATATATCAGTATAATATTGGATCAGCATGTAGTTACAATAGGAAAAGAAATGGACAACAAACAAGCGTAATCAAAAGGAAAATTTACCATGTAATCAACATAAACAAGAAGCTCTCAAGAGCCTGTATCGCTCACCTGGCCCTTGATTAACATAAGACATTTTAAGTAGAAAAGCCCATATATATAGTTAAACTATAGTTCCAGTAGGCCTAAATAGTTTAAGGGAAGAAGATCCTTGAACATGTTTTCCAATGTTAAAACTATGATTCCTGCTGGCAGCCATCTTGGATACCACGCCGACCTGAAAAACACCTTTTTTGCAAGGGACCACCCAAGGACTATTGTGACCAAGTTTAGTGCCAATTTGCTCAGTAGTTTCAGAGAAGAAGATCCTTGAACATGATTTCCCGTAAGGTCCGATGTTAAAACTATGTTTCACACTGGGGGCCATCTTGGATATCGCCCTGACCTGAAAAAACATATTTTTTGCAAGAGACCACCCAAGGACTATTGTGGCCAAGTTTGGTTCCTATTGGCCCAGAAGTTTCAGAGGAAAAGATCTTGAATGTGTTTTCCCATAGGGTCCAATGCTAAAACTTTGTTTCCCACTGGCGTCCATCTTGGATATCACACAAACCTGAAAAACACCTTTTCTGTAAGGGACCACCCAAGGACTACTGTGGCCAAGTTTGGTGCCAAATGGCGGAATAGTTTCAGAGAAGAAGATCCTTGAACATGATTTCATATAAGCTCCAATGTTAAAACTATGTTTCCTGCTGGGGGCAATACTGGATATCGCCCTGACCTGAAAAACACCTTTTTTGTAAGGGACCACTCAAGGACTATTGTGGCCAAGTTTGGTGCCAATTGGCTCTGTAGTTTCAGAGAAGAAGATCCTTGAATAGAGTCCAATGTTAAAACTATGTTTCCAGCTGGCAGCCATCTTAGATATCGCGCAAACCTGAATAAAGGGCTACGCCGAGCGCAGCATGATACAACCGCAGCATGTCGACCACTGAAATTTCAACAAAAGTATTTTAAAGTGACTGTGGACACAGTAAAGAGCTTGACACAATAATTCGATGGACACAAAAAATTTAGCTTGACACAGTTATTAGCTAGGAACAAAAAAAGGAAAAATTCAACCCTTTTGATCACTTACTGATGAAAAAACGTAAGAGCTATACAAAATATAGACTATCAACTAAAACTTTA
>MJUU01012649.1:55339-113594 GCA_002080025.1 Modiolus philippinarum | reverse complement strand
ATGATGGATCAGAACTGAAGTAACAACACTTGGTCAGCTTCTCATAAGCAAAGTTTGGATTACGCAGTTCTCTAGAAGAAGATCTTTTGTTACAGCTGGTGACACTTGGTCAGCACCTGACAGGCATCATTCATGTCATGTTTGATTTAAATCCATTTAGCAGTTCTCTAGAAGATCTTTGTGTGCATTTCCCATAGGGTCCAATGCTGTCCGTCATGTAAGATGACAGATTGGCACCAAAGTAATAACACTTGGTCAGCACCTCATAAACATATCTGTAACGGTTTTTTAGTTATTTGCCAAAAACTGTAATTTACCCCTATGTTCTATTTTTAGTAATGGCAGCCATGTTGTTTGACCTAAGACATACAAAATGAAAAATTTGAAACTAGATACCCTAGTGATGATTCAGTTAAAGTTTGGTTCCAATTGATCCAGTGGTTTCAGAGGAGAAGATTTTTGAAAGTGAGCTAACGACGGACGGACGGACGACGGACGCCAAGTGATGGCAAAAGCTCACCCTGGCATAGCCAGGTGAGCTAAAAATGATATGTCACCGATCATCTTTTCCCGTTATCTGGCTTTGAAAATAACGCCAAATTCAGTATTTTTCAGCAATATTTACAAAGAATATATAGGGAACTGTGATAACATGCTTATTGTTTATCTTTCATATAAAATAGATATCAGATAGATTTTTTTTATCTTTTGATATTTCAGAAATATACACCTAAGCTATCTGTTACGCTGAAAAAATCTATATGTCACCGTTCGATTAAGAGAGATATTTTATATAGTTTACGAAATAGACAATATTTATGGGAAAAGGGAGCTAATTCGCGGGAAAGTGTATGTCAATCTATTGTGACGTCACAGTGAATAGGCCACTACAGGAATATTCCGGTTTGAAAATCAAGTCAATTCCACATCCGGCTCGTGTTTTGCAAATGCGCCAATCAAATGCGCTGTGTATTAGTTTCGAACTACCTTAAATGGATAAAACCAGACAATATTGCAAAAACATGACCAGCGGACAACCTTAAGACAGTAACTTTAAATCTAGTGGGCCATTCCTTGTGAAATTTAACACAGTTTTTCCAACAATTAAAGGAAAAGGCTTGGAATCAGTTATGTGCATTTAAACAGGTACCAGAGTTCTTGGAAAGTGTCTGACAAAAATATGGAAAGACCAACATCAAATGCCAATATGTTCGGCTGGTGGTTGGACATTAAATTCCCTTAAATGATCGGTACCATTCCATTATTTTTAATGTTCTGTAATTTACCATACCCTCGATCTTCATTTTAAAGGTAAAAATGTTGTTTAACACAAAAAATGGTGGCATAGCGAATTATTGTCTGACAGAAATGTCAAAATTTACAAAATATAGATATGGTATTAAGAAGGATAATGTCAAATATTGACAGAAAATGAATATCAAAATGGCATTTCACTGCCACATGCTCGGCCGAGATTTCAGTTTGATCATCAAATTGATGTTACGTCATAATTAATTTTCATTTGGTCCAACAAATGTTTGTTTTGACCGACAAAAACTTTCCAATTACCAGTCCAAAAGTCCAACAAGATCAAAATATTTTCAAGAACTCTGAGGTACTCAAATTTGTTTTTAATTATCCTAATTTTGTTTCTAAATGACATGAAGAATGGATACAAAATCATCTCTTCAGGTCTTAAAATTAGAATATTTTGTGATATTGTGAAGTGGTCTTAGAAAGGATAAATGTTAGTTATGGGTGTATAACCATGTTGTTCATCATTTGTCTGACTTACTAGTACTCATTACCAACAGTAAATTAAAATGGCAGATAGGTAGATTGTATATATACATGTTCATCAGAAGTTTATGCTAAAAGGGGTAAAAGACCTAAAGAATCTGAATTACTTTGAATTGTTTTCCAGAACTCATTGTCTCGTATTATCTTTTCAATTTTACATACAAGACTATAATTTGTCATATTTTATTGTACAGTTTACCATCTACAGAAAACTTTGTCTGATTTAGAATTTCATTTTCATAAACAAGACTTTGATTTGTCATATTTTAGTGTACGTCACACCAAAACACCATCACATGATAAAAATGTTCCTGATGAGAGGAAAGGACCTATCGGTACTGTTTACCATCTACAGAAGACCATGTCTGCTGGAATTATGTTGATGGAACTGAGTTTTAGAGAAGAATATTTCTGTGTAAAACTGTATATTTGTGAATGTTCCAGATTAGGGACACCTGTTAACCAACATGTATGTATTAAAACCTAAAAATGTATTACCTGAATAATATGAATCTGTATGTTAATTTAACCATTTTAAATTGAAAAGTCTCCGTCTGTAGTATGGAAAAAATGCTTTATAGTCTTCCTTCAACAGAAGTAGTCTCAATTAATATGGGGGAGGAGGTGTATACTGTTTTCCCATTATTGTTAGATAAACGTTTAGACTTGTCGGGATACTCCTTCTTGTTTACCACATTAGTCAGTTTACTGCCATCACCACTTTTTTCAAGCTTTTCACTGCAATTATAAATGATACAAACTTGAAATTTTGTCACAAGCTTTGCATAACCATGCAATATTGTGGATACATTTTAGACATATTGAAAAGTCAAGTTATTAGATGCTGGAAGTTTAGGGATGGAGTATTACTAGTGAGCTGGGGCTCACATTTTCGTTATTGTGTTGCCTGCATTCACGCAGTGGTGACATATAGGGATCACTATCCATTGTCTTGCGTTGTCACCGTCACAAAAAATTTCTGTCACATTTTTGTCAGGAACCACATATCCCAGCCTTCTGCAATTTGGCATTGGACCTATACTGTGTAACAGAGTTTGGGATCTCTTGCATGCCAACTTCCTGTTTGACAGAACTTTGAATATTTTTTTTGTCTTGAAATTTCTATCACATTTTTCTCAGGAACCGGATATCCCAGCCTTCTGCAATTACCATATAGCAGCAGTATGGGGACATATACCATGTTTCAGAGTTGTGGATCTCTTGCATGCAAACTTCCTGTTTGACTTAATTTAGAATATTTTTTGCTGTCAGCGTCACCAAGGTTCCTGTCACATTTTTCTCAGGAACCACATATTCCAGCCATCTGCAATTCAAGATGGAGTATCAGTATGGGGACCTAAACCGTGTAACAGTGTTTGGGATCTTTCCCATGCTAACTTCCTGTTTGACAGAATGTAGAATATTTTTTGCATCTTGAAAATTTCTGTCACATTTTTTTTTCGGGATCCACATATCCAAACCATCTACAATTCAACATGGGAGTATTGGCATCAGGAACTATATTGACATACCAACTTCCTGTTTTACAGAACTTAGAATGTTTTCGTGTCTTTTAAATTAATCACATTTTTCTCTGGACCACAATTCTTGCCTTCTGCAACTTGGCATGGGTATCAGTATGGGGACCTATACTGTGTACGAGACTGAACATTTTTTTGTGCATATTTCCCAGGTGACTTCCCTTGAAGACTTACTACTAAGTTTTCTTATAACTCCTGATGTGATGCCAAGGAGTACTGTTAGAATACAATTTTAAAACATTTCCTCTAGACCACGTTATACAAGGATTATGTTCAAATATTTTGTTTGTAACTCTACGGTCAAAGATCAATCTTTGAGTTCTCTTTCAATAATGCTTTCTATTTGTTGAAGGTTAAGATATTGATGTGAAACATTTATTTCTGTTTTGTTGTATCTCAATTTATTTGTTATTTCTGTAAAATTGTTTTTCATTCGAAAAAATTTCATAGGGAATATATTGTATTAAGCAGTTGTTGTAATAACCATTTATCGATGTTTCAGCCACAGGCCTTCATCAGTTCCTTCAAATCCACGCAGTTCTACATGGTAGCCTTTTCCTTTGCTTTCTATTACAAAATTGTTTTAATTTTCCAGCTGAAGATATTATTTGTTGATGAGTGTGAAAAGTGTAAAGATTTGATACATGTGCATTCCTTTGCACATGACTTCCATCTGCGATCCATACAGTCTTGTATCAGTGGAGATACAGTGTATAAACCATACTATCATCTGACTGGTTTCCTGTCCGACTTTAGTCTGGTATACCCTTATCCTCCAGGATTCTCTAGGAATTTTCTACTGACAGGTAAATAATACTATCATCTAACTGGTTTCCTGTTTGACTTTAGTCTGGTATATCCTTATCCTCCAGGATTCTCCAGGAATTTTCTCCTGACAGGTAATGAAAATTAGAATGGTCAACTTTTGAGAAAATTCACACCTCAGAAATGAAAGAATATACAATTATCACGCTAGATAGTGTGTGACCTAGAGATTTCTCTCCCCCTAGATAGTAAGGTCACCTGAGGGCTTGCTTGAGTAACTGTTATATTATTATAGGATTAAACACTGTTTTAAAGGAATTTATTGGAGTATAAAGGGACCAATTCACTCACAAACAAATAAAAGTCAGAAGGATATGATATGTTTGTGAGTGACTTGGTCCCGTTTATACTCCAATAAATTCCTTTAAAACGGTGTTTAATCCTTATAATTCTTTTAATTTGATGATAAGTAATTAAATTCTTACTTTTATAATGCCAATCACACGTTTTTGTTCTGATTGATTGTCTTGGTGTATGAATTTAAAGGTGAATTTAAATGTAGTTTGGTCAACGTCGTCTATGAAAAAATAAACGACTTCAGAAATTGCTACCGGAAGTAAATTTAACCAATCATAACAGCGTATTTCCTAATATGCAAATTATATAAGAATTGTATCGAATTTTCTTGTTTACCCGTTGACTTTTCTATGCGACCCGACTATGGGCTCACTTTATACTAATCATGATAAAACAAAATGTCTTCTATTCCATATATGTTGATCAGGAATGTCAAGTCCTTGACCTTATTATCATGGATAAGTATACATCTTAATTTCCAAATAATATTTCATAATATATGTCAAATTTTACATGTTTTTATGTAAAATAATAACTTTAAACAATACAGTAGCCACTAAGAGTATAAACTTTTTGCCATTATATTTCTTATCTCTGATTATGTGAAACCTGAATAAACTGGCACACTGCACACATTGACCATTCTTATCAGTATACTCAGGCTTTAATGTATATGAATCTTAATCACTATAGTGTTTATTAATACAGATTACATTACAATGATAGAGTTATATTATACTTGGTTAACCGTAAGGATGGTTTTTTGGTATACCAGCCGCTGTTGAGTATACCACCCTTCTGTCGAGTATACCGCCTGCTCTAATTGTACAGTGACGTTAGTGAACTTACCTGAAGAAGTAATATAGTCAAGATGTTTAGCATAATATAACACATGCTGCCTTTAATTTCAGATGGTATTCTAGATTATCACATAGACTACTGTCACGGATGATATACTTCCTTTGTGGTAATCTTGTATACCCACCTCAATTGCAGGCAGAACATGTATAATCTTCTTCTGTTCAAATGCATTGTTAATTTTTTAATTTAGATAATATTTCCACAGTTATCTTCCCTTGTTCAGTCTTACAGTTTCAATTTTCAGATTACATTACATTTCCTGAGTTATCTTCCCCTGCACAGACACTTTATGAACACATGACAAGACATATTAAAGACCATGGTATGAAGGTCATCGCCATGACGCCAACAGTTGATGCAGATATTGATAGTGTAAGTTATTGCCATGACAACAAGAAGAAATAATTTAGCTTCAGCACTGTATTAAGAAGTTTAATTTTCTGTACCTGCTAACTTTAAAGATGATCATGATGGTTGTGACACATGATACAACTCCTAAGCGTACAATGGACCTTAAATCCATTTTCATATTGATGACAGTTTTAGTTTGCCCCAATGAAGTGGTGCTATTGGAGTACCCCTTGTGTCTTGGTGAGTGTCTGTATCCAGATCTGCACTTGGTAACTATGCATGGCAGGGTCATCAAACTTTACATGCAGGTGCATTTTGGGTTGACTCACAGCCTCAGAAAAAACAGGTCTCTTTAACCTATAGTTTCCGCTTGATCGACTTGCATTTAAGTTTACATTCTAGTTCAGAACTCACTCACTATACATGTAAGGATCATGTAACCTTACATATGCCTACATCTGTGATTGTTAGGTTGCATTCAGGCAAAATTAGGTGATTTTGACCTATATTTTCCTCCCGAACGACTTGCATTCAAGTTCACATCTGAGTTTAGATCTCAGTCACTATGTATGGAAGAATCATCAAACTTTGGAAATGCATTCATCTCTAATGGTAGGTCAGCATCCAGACAAAATTAGGTCTGACCTATATTTTCTGCTTGAACGATTTACATTGAAATTTATGGACAAGTTCAGATCTCTGTCACTATACATTACAGGATCATGTAACCTTGCATATATATGCATCTGAAATGGAAGGTCAGCATCCAGCCAAAATCAGTTTTTTTACCTATATTTTCTGCTTTGATTGACTTACATCCAAATTTACTGAAGAGTTCAGATCTCGGTCACTATACATGGTAGGATCATGTAAACTTGCATATGTATGCATCTCTGAGGGTAGGTCAGCATCTGGCCAAAATTAGGTTAGTCTGACTATGTGGGAACAAGGTTAACTTTGTAATCTTTACCATCATAAAATTACTAAGGACAGCTTTGTTAAGTAAGGAAGAAATATTTGTTCTCTGGAAATACAAATTTGATCCACTCATGGGGGAAACGCCCACAAAAAAGAGAATTTGACATGTATAATTTTCTCTTTATGGTAAATCAAAGTGAAATAAATCAAAGATACGACTTTGTTGATTTTTTTCAGGAATATTATTTTGTTAGAACAACAGAATATGCTCTAACACAAATAAAGGAACATAAAGTGACAGATCGACAGAAAACAGAAGATTTTGACATCGGATTGGTGATAACTAATATGTCACAGAGTAATGTGTACCAAACAGAGGCTGAAAAATATACATTAAAACTCCAATATTTTATTGTGTTGACCAGTAAACGAGATTTATTTCCTGTGGCCTTCCTTGAGAAAAAATTAGGACAGTTTAAAAGTAACGTTATACCTGAATTATCAGGTAAGTTTGTGTTATAGAGAGTACTAGTGGATATCATCCTGAAGATCTTTATTTCTGTGAAAATATTTTATTCTTGGGCTACAATTTTTGTGGTTTTGCAAAAAATAAAATTGCTTCATATCATTGTTTTATAATTTTCTGCATTTATGGTTTGATGGCATTTTTTGCTCACCTGACCCAAAGGGTTCATTTATCACCTTTCCTCTGAAACCAATAAGACAAAGTAAACTTTACAGGAATGAAGTATATAAGGTCCTTTACAAAGATTGCTCACTTCATTACGATCCGATAAAAAACATGGCCACCAGCGCAGAACATAGTTTAACATTAGACCCTATGGGAAAATAGAATTTTAATCTTCTCCTCTGAAACCACTGAAGCAAATTCAACCAAACTTTACAGGAATGATGTTTGAAAAGTTCTTTACAATGATTGATCATTTTGTTCCCATCTGATAAAAAAAATCATGGGCACCAGGGCGGAACATAGTTTTAACATTGGACCCTATGGGAAAATGGCATTTTCATCTACTTCTCAGAAAACCATTGTAGCAAGTTGAACCAAACTTTACAAGAATGATGTGTGGAAGGTCCTTTACAACGATTGCTTATTTTGGTGCACTCCAATGAAAAACATTGCCGCCTTGAGGAACATAATTTTAACATTGGATCCTATTGGAAAATAACATTTTCATCTTCTCCTCTGAGCCCCTAGTTATTGCAACCCAAGTGAAAATTGATACATTGTATTTCATCAGGTTATTAGTCAACCACAAAATCCTAGAAAAAATTGAATGCCATGATTAATAGCACTTTCATAGGATATTGAATGCAAAAAAAAAATGGTAATTTTAAAAACATTTTGTAACAAATCTCTATGAAAGTTATCTAAGTAGTTGTGACGGTAGGTATTTGAGAAAATATAAAATTATATTGATAGAAATTGTCAGAATCATTCCTTTTTGTTAAATTTTGAAAAGACATCACTACCAATACACTTTGATGTCTATATAACAAAACACACTGGGTAGTGTGAATAAATAGATCAGCTAAGCATTGTACAAATTCAGGGAAATTCAAACGACATTTATGTGACGTTAAACCATGATGCCATTGTTACTCCTAATGTATGACTGGTAGTCTGCTAAACGAATTATTTACAATAGCATAGATGTCAACTTTTGAACATGTCTCTAGGAGGTTTCTACATGTCTGATTGTAAACTTTCAGCCAGATCGATAATCATTTTTATATACAACAAAATCAGCAAATATGATCATGACTGTTACGATATAATCATGAAAACTGAACAAAACCCATACCTATGCACTATTGCTAGATATCAACAGATCCTGAAATGATGTAGAAGTAAAAGGCTATGCAATTTTATTTTGCAGCAATATTTTCACAAACCAGTAATCCAGTACCAGTCAAACAGCATATAGGGGTCAGAAAAGAATCCAGTAAGGCCTACAAGAGGACAAATCTACACCAAGAGCTTGCTGAAAATATACTGGTACAGGAATCCAGTCAGGCAAGGTAGGTACTCTAATCCAGTACCAGTCAAATAGCACATAGGGGTCTGAAGAGAGTCCAGTAAGGCTTACAAGAGGACAAATCTACACCAAGAGCTTGCAGAAAATATATTGGTACAGGAATCCAGTCAAGCAAGGTAGGTAACTCTGTAATCTTGTACCTGTAAAATAACATATATGGGTAAGAATTGAGTCAATTAAGGCCTACAAGAGGACAAATCTACACAAAGAGCTTGCTGAAAATATATTGTCAAGCAAGGTAGGTGACATGGTAATGCAGTACCAGTCAAACAACATATAGGGGTCAGAAAAGAATACAGTTAGGCCTACAAGAGGACAAATCAACACCAATTGCTCGCTGAAAATATATTGGTACAGGAATCCAGTCAGGTAATCCAGTACCAGTCAAATAAGATATAGGGGTCTGAAAAGAGTCCAGTAAGGCTTACAAGAGGACAAATCTACACCAAGAGCTGGCTGAAAATATATTGGTACAGGAATCCAGTCAGGCAAGGTAGGTAACTCCGTAATCCAGTACCAGTCAAACAACATATAGAGGTCAGAAAAGAATCCAGTAATTCTTACAAGAGGACAAATCTACACCAAGAGCTGGCTGAAAATATACTGGTACAGGAATCCAGTCAAGCAAGGTTGGTAACTCTGTAATCCTTGCCAGTAAAACAACCTATAGGGGTCAGAAAAGAATCTACTCCAAGATGAGCTTTTGCCATCACTTGAAATCAATCATAAGTCTTTCGTAAAACTTTGTTAGTCCCCTACCTTGGATAGCCGAAGGGGACTTTAGGTTTGCACTCCTTCCGTCCGTCTGTCTGTCAGTCCCGCATCAGTTTTCCGCATTTTTTTTCTAAACCAATGCAGGTATTGATCTAATATTTGGTATGTGAGTCTACCTAAATGAGTTACAGAACAAGTGTAAGTTTGGTTCCGGTCCACTGATTTTTGACAGAGTTATGGGCCTTTGACTTAGAAAATTTTAGTAAAATATCAGTTTTATGCATTTTTTTTCTACACCATTGCAGATATTGATCTAATATTTGGTATGTGAGTCTAACTTAACCAGTTACAGAGCAAGTTTAAGTGTGGTTCCGGTCCACTGATTTTTGACAGAGTTATGGGCCTTTGACTTAGAAAATTTTAGTAAAATATCAGTTTTCCGCATTTTTTTTCTACACCATTGCAGGTATTGATCTAATATTTCGTATGTAAGTCTACCTCAATAAGTTACAGAATAAGTTTAAGTTTGGTTCTGGTCCACTGATTTTTGACAGAGTTATGGGCCTTTGACTTAGAAAATTTTAGTAAAATATCAGTTTTCCACATTTTTTTTCTAAACCATTGCAAGTATTGATTTAATATTAAGTATGTGAGTCTATCTCAGTGAGTTATAGAATAACATTAAGTTTGGGTCCGGTCCACTGATTTTTGACAGAGTTGTGGGCCTTTGACTCAGAAAACTTTTTTACTATTTTTGCTGGTGTAACAAAGCCTTGCTTTCCAGTAGGGGACTTCGTATTGCCTTGCAATACGATCCATACTTGTTCCATTTGGTAAAGTGATTTCAGGGGAGTTCTTATCATTCAGTGAACACAATAGTATTTGGCTTGTCAGCTATAAAAAGTATGTCTGGCAAGTCTGCACCTCATCTAAAATGGTTGCCAAAAATTAACTCAGTTTGATATTGGACGATATGGGAAAACATATTCAAAGATTTTTGCCTCTGAAAGTACTTGGCCAATTGGAACCAAACTCAGTCATAATTAACCTCTTCATGCTGTCTTTGAAAATGTGTCTGATAGGTCTGCATTGAATCCATGATAGCTGCCAGCTAGGAACATAATTTAACATTGGACCCAATGGAAAAGCATTCAAAGATCTTGTCTTCTGAAGCCTAACAAACTATGTCTAAATAGTCCTAGGGTAGTCCCCTTTAAAAATGTGTTTAGTAACTCCACACCTCATTCGAGATAGCCGCTAATGGGGAACTAAGTTTAACATTTGACCATAAGAGAGAAGACATTCAAATATCTTCTCCTCTGAAACTACTTTTCCAATTGGAACTGCACTAAGTCACAGTTATCTTTAGTTGGCCACCTTTGAAATTTGTGTCCCCAAAGTAAGCATCATTTATTTTTTTCTCTTTATACAGTTTGATCTTAATCTAACTTCAATCAAAAATTAATAAATACTCAAATTGGACATGCTTTTTAGAGAGAAAATGAATGAATTGATAATGAAATCCAAAGCAGAATGTAGGAAGGACTTGTTATGGAACAGAATGCTGATAGTAACTCACACCGAGGAGGATTCAAAGAAGAAAAAACGGAGTGATACAGAGGACAGTAAAGATGGGGTAATTATAATGAATTAAATTTAATCTGGAGGATATTCTAATTCATATTTCAATATTGTACAAAATAAAGAGAAAAACATTTCTCATTTATCAGGTGTTGGTGGAATTGCTCAATAACAAATTTTTGACAGATATGGACAAAACAGTACTAAACTATAGTCAGATTTTGTCTATCATTTAAAAAAACTTGTGATCCATCAAACATCAAAACTTTTTAAGTACTTTTATGGTGTTCTGTTTTTTTATTGCTCCACTAAGATTGAGGTAGAATTTGAAGTTTTGGATAAAATAACAGCCATAGAATACTGAAATAACAAGGAAAGTGGTTATTACAAAAATCATCGTCCAGAGACATGGCAATACTTATGTTAATATCAGAAATTACGTCTTAAGTGAGTTTATGACTTACTGAACATTGTTGTGTAAACAAATCTAGCATATAAAGACGCTTTATTATCTGTTTTTTCTCTAATTTTTATCCAGTTTTCACACTTCCTGAATGGTGTGGAAACATTTGTTCTCCTCTCCAGAGAGGAAAAACATGTTCCGTGAAATTTCCCATCAAATTTCTTCGGAATACAATCCTCAGTGTTTTTTTTTCTCCAGTCTTTCCACAACTTAAACAGGTTAATTATGAAATTTCTCACATCTAGTTAAATAATTTTCAAATGCATAAAAGCTCAGCAAGCCTTGCTTTCAAGCATTTGCAAAATATTTCACTCCATGTGAGAAATTTCATAATCAACTAGTTCTCGTTGTGGAAACTATATATAATTTCAGTACCAGAAGTTTAGTAACATCGAGTTTTTGGAGTTACTGAATATGATTGTGTTAATGTTTTATAATTTCAGTATCAAAAGTTGAGTCACAGTGAGTTTTTGGAGTTACTAAACATGGTTGTGAAAACAAGTCTATCAGAAATCGACCCACAGTTGATGCCATTTCAGAACATGAGTTTATTGTGGTATAAATCTCTGTATAAAGTTATACAAAGCAGATATCCAGAAACACATCGATGTTTTTCTAGTTCAGATGGGCTTGTGCAATATCTTGTAAGTGTTTTTATAAGGATACCTTTATTTGTTAATTGATACTAGTAAATTTTTACTCTTTTATGCCATCTTTACTACTACATGCAAACACTGCATTCTTTCAGATGAAATAGAAATTATGCTATAATGGTCTATTGTGAAATAATTTAAAGCAAAATTGAAGTTGATTAGACAGATCAGTCAAAACTTAATAGTATAACAAAGTGTAGTAACTACAATCACAAAAACTCTTTTGCATGAAAGTTCCAGATGGAGAAATCTGGTGACATCATGGGGCAAGATCTCAATCTTTTGCTGAGAAGACTTTGCCAGATCCGAGAGCCACTGAAATCTCGCCTTTAAGATTTCTAAATCAGGCATTTTCAACAATAGTTAATTTTTATACCCCCACTTTAGCGGGTGGTATATAGTGAACATGGTGTCCATTCATCCGTCTGTCAGTTCATTCGTCCATTTGTTCGTCCGTATGTCCTCCATAGGGGACTGACTTTGTGGCAACCATTTTCGGGACGCTGGGGCCATTTTTAACTTAGGGAAATCGGGATTGCCCTTTTTTAAGGCCGGGAATTCGGGATGAAAATGCAATCGGAACACAGGAGAGGGGTGTTTTTAGACCCTGAAAATCAGGATTTTATGGTAAAATTTATCGGATTGGCAAAAATTGTAGTCTTAAATACAATCTTCCGGGATCGGGACGTTTCGCAAAAAATGTTAGGGATTTCAGGATTTCCTCATTATAATGATGGGAAATCTGGATGATACCCCTATTTTTGTTTCACAGGTTGTTATTAATCCAAATTTCTAGATATACAGCAATGTGATTTCTACTTTTTTTGTTTCACAGGTTGTTATTAATCCAAATTTCTAGATATACAGCACTATGATTTCTACTATTTCTGTTTCACAGGTTATTATTAATCCAAATGTCTAGATATACAGCACTATGATTTCTACTATTTTTGTTTTTCACAGGTTATTAATCCAAATTTCTAGATATACAGCAATATGATTTCTACTATTTTTGTTTCACAGGTTGTTATTAATCCAAAATTTCCAGACATGATAATGTTGTTGATGATTGACAACAAAGACAATAAAACAGTGAGTAGATTTCCTTTGCAGCAAATATTAGGCCTGATATTAATGTAACAAATCACTTTTCAATGACTAAAATTAGAAATAACTAATTACCAAAGTTACCATAAATTTCTAAAGTTAATGCAGATGTCCATTTTGACAACTTATATCTCTTCAAATCAGATAAAATCAAAGTATTTTAAGACCATAAACCAAAATTTCTCTAATTTCTATCCAGTTTTCACATTTCCTGAATGGTGTGGAAACATTTGTTCTCCTCTCTAGAGAGGAGAACAAGTTTCGTGAAATTTCCCTCCAAATTTGTTCGGAATACAATCCTCGGCGTTTTTCATTCAGTCATTAGAGAAACAGTTTCCACAACTTAAACGCGTTAATTATGAAATTTCTCACATCTCGTTAAATAAATTTTGAAATGTTTAAAAGCTCGGCAAGCCTCACTTTCAAACATTTGCAAAATTTATTTAGCTTGATGTGAGAAATTTCATAATCAACTAGTTCTCGTTATGGAAAATATATATACACAAGAGCTTATATAGAACCAATAGAATATAATTAAAAGTCAGGACAAAACTTTACACGAGGGAGATTCTCCTTAGGTTTGAACAAAATTTACCAAAATTTGATATTATACAATTATGACACTGCCATGAGATGGATATGGGGTTTAAAGGAGCAATAAAGTAATATTAATCGAGGGTTTACCCAAGTTCAATATTATCTTTTGTGCACCGTTGAATCCCATATTGATAGAGGATAAAAGTGCCATAATTGTTTTATTATATTTGATTGACATGATTTAAGTCAATGATGAAATCCAAAATTAGTGTGGTATATCAAACATGGGTGCGGAAGGGGCGTGGCATGGAAACTTCAGTCAACATTACTGTGTATCATGATCAACTGTACAATATCACATATTATGGAACAGGTAAATTTCTATACTTTGTACACAGAAACAAAAGTACATAAATTATATAATAAGGAACAATGAAGTCATTCTAACATTACAAATAAGTACATGTGTAAAATATACTTGTTTTCATCAATATTGACTTCTACAGATGATTTTTTTTTTCTCCAAGAAAAGTTTTTGTTTCTTTCCAATTTGATAGCCAAAAAATTGTTTTTAAATTTGCTTTCAGTTCAACTCTGGACACATAAGGTAGCAACCCGTCAGCTTGGATTGTAAAATTTCAATATTGAAATTGAAATAAACCATGTTCTGGTAATTGTAGGACTGCTTTGGTTGTTTTGCATATTTTGCAGTAGTGAAAGCTCAAGATAAAACATTGGCAAAAAAAAAAGAAAACAAAAACAAATTCAAGCCCATACCAAAATGGCCTGTCTATGGTTTATTCCTCAAATAATTGTGTATATACTAATTTGATGTTATATTACAGGAACTCTGTGCTGTATTCCGTGAAGGTATATCGCATTTAGAGACCACAACAGAAAAACCCAGTCTTCCTTTCATCAACATTCAAGATCATCAAACTGACTTTATAAATGCCTGTTGTTTTCACTTATGGGCATCTTTATTATAATATACAGTTTATATGGCCCTAATTTAATTGTTGAGACATAATAAGATTTGTTATATATATGCCATGACTTCCAATAGATTTTTACATAGCTTTATATTTTGATAAAATAGGCATGATATATATTGGGTTATTCCTTGTCTGTGAATTGAATTTTCAGTCTGATAGAGCACTTACCAGTGCATGTGTGATTTTAAGGAAAAAATATTGATATGCCTGTGTATCTGTTCCCAGGAAAATTTAGTCACAACCATTTGTTTAAAAAGTAATTTTTGTCTGTAGATTAACTGTTGTCCAAGGTAGTGATTTATACCTCGAGAACCAGTAACCAGTAAGTGTCTAATTATGACAAATATTAGTTTGACACCTTATGACACCATTGCCTAGCATGTAAAGCAGGCCAATTATACTGTTATGCCATAATAAGATTGTCATGCATAGCATGCCCTGTATGCTAGACAGTACTGCCATAAGAGGCCAAATTCAGATTGTTGTCAGATAACAAGCATTTCATTGTTTATATTGTGTCTTTATTTTGAGTAATTACTATCATGACAAGTTTTATGCTAGTCACTTACATTGTAATAATTAATTATGTATTGTTGTATATTACTGGAAGATCATGTTAAAAATTTTATTAATTTGTTACTTGAAAATCATGATAAAATTTCCATGTAAAAAAGGTGCCTGATATTTTCATTTAATTTCAATGTAAACAAGTTTTGCATTTATATTAATGTTCTATCATGCTGCACTCCACTAGTCTCCAGTTAAACTCTGTTTTATATTTCTTTGTATGTTTATGGGTTTAAATTTTCAGGGTTTGCTCAATCCATGAAATTAAGTTCCCTACAAAATGCATTTTTCCTTAG
Source organism: Modiolus philippinarum (assembly GCA_002080025.1). Classification (NCBI taxonomy): domain Eukaryota; kingdom Metazoa; phylum Mollusca; class Bivalvia; order Mytilida; family Modiolidae; genus Modiolus; species Modiolus philippinarum. The sequence goes on along the minus strand of MJUU01012649.1, from coordinate 98,028 downwards.
AGTTTTATTGCAGGAAATTAAGTACCCACTAAATAGTGATATTTGTGAAAACCACGAAAATTGATGTCTATGAATAAAAGTACTACCATAGTATATTAACTGTAAGATATGTTGTACAAGTCATAAGATATTGTTGAGTTAGTTTATCATTTTCTGTACCTTAGTCACGTGTACATGTATATGATCTCAAGAAATAACAGCAGGGTATTCGATGTTGAAGAGTTTTGCGAAATATTTAAAAGAGGTTGTTTGATATTTATATACTTTGAATGATTCTATGATAATATTTTTGTCCCTCCCCTTTCTTGTATATTTTTGTAAAAAAAAATTACTATGGCCTATGTTAGGTTTAAATGATCATCTTCCTTTGTAATACTCATCATACCAAAATTGGACTGATTTACACACTCTTAATACTGGCCTATGATCTTCTGTGCATATGGAAGTGTTTATTATATCCTCTTGATAGCTCATATTGATACAACCAGGGTTTGAACCATTACATGTCATCTGTTGTCCATTGTAAATTTGTATTTAAAGGTCACCACCATAGCAGAACCTAAGGGGTTGTTTAAGAATCTAAAAGCCCAGTGATAGGTGAGCCATTCAGGCTCTTTAGAGCCTCTTGTTTAATAATACAACAAAATGTATCAGTGTTCAATTTTCTTTGAATCTTTATGATCTTGTTAATTCTAAAGAAAATATACAATTTCTGAATATTTTGTTTTTCTACAATATACCAGATTTGGAACTATGGAGAATGAACAACCAATAGTTTTTAGTTGAAAAACTAATTCATTAAAATACAGAACTATTAGACATTGGCAGATTTCCAAATAAATGAAATAAAAGGGACAACAGGAAACACCTACAATGGCTGAAAATTATAATTACATGCCACAATTTGCTAGGGAGCTACACAGGAAAAACATAAATTAGACAAAAGACAAACGTAAACAACGATAGGAACTCGGGACAGCCGGACCTGGTACCGGCACTAGCAAAAGCCAGTCGTAGGGTTAAACCCGTTTATCTGTCCCATTTCCCTATAGTTTAGTAAACATACAGATAAAACCCAATACAGGTAGACTACTAACTCCATGACCACAATCTTGAAAGGAATGAATATGACAATACATAATTTTGAAAGATGGGTCAAGGGGTGCTCGCCGCTAAACTGCCGGCTAGCTTAAGGAGCCTAGTCCGCTGGTAAAACCATTTTTCTTTGCCAGTTTCCCATTTCTACATTTTATGTTTTTTCAGGACAAATTAATTCTAAACCGGCGTTTTGCATTTAATTTGCGCAGATTTTTTCTTTCATTTGGGCCGATTATTTCTTTCATTTTCGCCGATTATTTTTTTCATTTGCACCGATTTTCTACTAGTTAATTTCTTGTCAAATCCAGGTATTTTTTCATTTGTTCACATTGTACTTATGAAATTAAAACATTTTCTTATGTAAAAAGCTTACACGGATAACAAATAAAGCTCAAAGAGTGATAAAAATGGAATAAAAATATAAATGCAAGTGTTTAACTAGCTTAAGTACACATTTCTCACAAAAGAACCTGTAGTTGCTCTGTCTTTACAAGACGTATTGGTATTGGTATCAGTAAGGTTCAGTACCATACATATATTTATAGCCAGATTAAACCAATATTTTCAAGGTATAATTTAATTAATTGAAGAATTATTTGATATTAGTCTTTCATAGTTTTTTTTTTTAATCTCAACTTTTAAGCTCCAACATTTATCTTGGAATTTTCAACTTTTGCCCTTTCAAAAATAAATGTAAAAAAGTAACAAAATACTGGAATTGAAGTATATTTTAATGAGGCATTAGTACACTTTCTGTATTTTAACGCTGCTTATTTCCAGGTTTTGCAAACATATCTTCTTTTAATGCATAGTACATATATTTTACCTGTATCATATGAAAAAAAAATCGGTGCAAATGAAAAATAAAATCAGTGCAAATGAAAAATAAAATCGGTGCAAATGAAAAAATGAAATCGGCCCAAATGAAAAATTTGAAATTTATAAAATCGGCACAAATGTCATACGCCCTTCTAAACATTTTTTTTTATAATGCAATAATAATGAAAGTTATAATTACTGGATGTATAGAAGTTGTTGAATTGTTTTATTGTGCTCAGCAGAAAAAAGTGCTAATGTGATATACAAATTGAAAATGAATATTTTTATTACTTGTAAATAAGTATTGTGATTTTATTTTTTTAAAACTGGACATGTCCTATTGTATCGTTGTCATGGATAACATTTTTTGAGGTTTTGACCTTCAGTATACTCACAAATTCAAAGCTCACCATGTTTTTAACTGTATCAAGTTTCTCAAATATTCTTTTGTCAAATGTTGTATATGAATTATTGATGTCAAATAACAATGATATTTCAGAAATCATTGTTATACCAAAACCTACATTGTTTATATTTTTATGTGGCATTATTTATTTTTTCATTACTTTGTATTTCTTCATTCCTCCTAGTCTGACTGGTACATTTGTTTGCAGTTTTATTACTGCAAACTTTTGTATTAAGCATACTGACAAGGTCTTGACAGTGAAGAGTTGCTATTATTCTTTATACACCAAATAGTTAAGGATGACTTTCTGTAATTTTATGTACACCAAATAAAAAAAAGGTCTAGCTAAGGATGACTTGCCATAATTCTATGTACACCTAATAAAAAAAAAGGTATACTGTCAAGGTCTCACCAAGTATGACTTGCCATTATTCTACATAAACCAAATAAAAAAAAAACGGTATGGACCAATTGACATTTTTCTATCATGCCAAACCAAAAGACACAAAGCTTTACTTGATATCCAAAATGAATGAAGACAGGTCCATTTCAATACATTTTATATGAAGGAGAGGATGGTACTGATCATCCACGCTGGTTTTAAATAAATCAGCTGTTTATGTTTTACATAGTAATATAAAAATATTAAAAAATTGTATAAAATCAATCATTGTCAAGCCTTACTGTGATCCATTAACATGTAAATATCTATATGAAAAATAAAAATATGAATTTATAGTTCTTTTTGTTATGAAAATCAATGTGATGACTCAGTTTTAAGTGAAACTGTGGTACATGTATATAAATCATAAATTCATAGTTTCTTTGATTGAGGGATGTTTATTATTCGTGGGATCTTCTCTAACACAACTGTTTGTATTGAAATCAAACTTGGTCATAATGGTCCTTAGAATGTCCCTTCCAAAAAAGTATCAGGCAGGTCCCTACCTAATCCAAAATTTTCACCAGTCATGTACATAATCTTAACATGGACCCAATTAGAAAAAAAACATAAAAAGATCATATCTTAAAATACTCTATTAATTAAAACCCAACTTTGTGACAATGGTTCTTGGATGGTGAACTCCAAAATAAAGGTATAAAGTGAGTATATCCAGTTGGTTTGTACATAATCAAAGATGGCCACTGGCAGGGAACATAGTTTAACATTGTACCCTATGAAAAACACATTCAAAGATCTCAGAAACTTCTAGTTCAATAAGAACCAAACTTTGGCAAAATGGTCCTTAGGTAGTTACTTTCAAGAAGGGTTTCCTTGCAGGTCTTTAGCTCATCTAAGATGGCCATCAGTGTAGAATATCGTTAAACATTGGACCCTGTAGTAAATGCCATCAAACATGGGAGTCAGGAGGGACTTTAGTTTCACATCGGAAAACCTGGAAAATGCCATTTACACCCCTGAAACAACTGTCTATGTCAGCCTCTTGTTTTCTAGTCAACTTGAATATGTCTCGGTTTCCTCTAATGATTGTGTCAGATAGATCTGTACTACATCCAAGATTGCCAAAACCCCTGGACATGCTTTAACATTAGCCCAGATAATTCATACCAAAACAGATGTTGGTCTAAATGCTATCTAAACTCTTATCTATACACTTCATTTTTACATGGCTTTCCAACTATAAGAATAAGTATATGAACTCTACATGACAATGGAATTTTTTTCCAGATTCTTAATCAACCTTGCACAGTCTCCTTTTATAATTATTTATATGGGTTTATGGGCTTCCAGATTTTTTTAATTTGATCTGCACTGAAGATTCATAAGTTGTGGAAATGCCATTAACAGTAACTTTGGTATTTGTTTTTTTATGTTAGGTTTACCACATTCTCGATAACTGTCAGCACTTGGCATAGTTTGATATAGATAATTCTACTTCATTGAAGTCAATAGCTTGACTTGCTGGATTGGATTCAAATTTGGCCAAAATATTTCTGTGACAATTATGTTCTCTGACAAAAAATAGATATGTCGGACTCCACATGGGTAACATTATAGACATGAGTCACTTTCTCTCCAGAGCCTCTTATTTGTGCTTGGCAATGCTTTGTAAGATTTTTTAGCTCACGTCATGAAGTGAGAGGGGCTTATGTGATACCCCTAGCGTCAGTGTCAGTGTCCTTTTAGGAATAATCGTTCAAGTCCATTCCTGCTTACTGACATGTCCCACATCAACCAAATTGGTATGTATGATGCATTTTGGGATGACGACTGCAATGCATGCTTCGGATGCTGTGACCTACATTTTACGCATGAGCGACTTGGTTAGGAAGAATGGTTCAAGTCCATTCCCACTCACTGACAGGTCAAACATCAACCATATTGGTATGTATGGTGCATTTTTGGATGACAACAACAATGCATGCTTCAGATTCTGACTTTGACCTGTATTTTATGCATGAGCGACTCGGTTAGGTAGAAGAGTTAAAGCCCATTTCTGCTTATTGTTACGTCCCATAACAACCATATTGGTATGTATGGTGCATTTTTGGATGACAACATTTTAAGCATGAGCAACTTGGTTAGGTAGAATGCATTAAGTCCATTCCCACTTCATCAACCATATTGGTATGTATGGTGCATTTTTGGATGACAACAACAATGCATGCTTCAGATGCTGACTGACCTATATTTTATGCATTAGCGACTTGGTCAGGTAGAATAGTAAGTCCATTCCTGCTTACCGACTTGTCCCACATCAACCATATTGGTAAGTATGATACATTTTGGTGGCATGACAACAGCAATGCATGCTTCTGATGCTGACTGTGATTATATTTTATGCACGAGGACTTGGTTAGGTAGAATAGTAAGTCCATTCCTGCTTACTGACTTAAACACATCAACCATATTGGTATGTATGATGCATTTTGAGATGACAACAATAATGCATGCTTAAGATGCTGACTCTGACCTACATTTTATGCAAGAATGAATCCTTTAAAAAGAATGATTATAGTCAATTCCTGTTTACTGACATGTTTAAATGTGACAATGCTACAATGAGGTGAGCTTGGAAGGCTTTTGCTGCTTTCTATGTTAAAGATACTTTTTTGTGCTTTATGGATTGTCTTCTTTGTAGTGATGGAGATTTTATTTCAAATGTCAAGTGAGTGGCAAAAGTTTCATTTCAAAGAGATGTAATTTTACACCCCAAGCCAACAATCTAAAAACTGTCTGTGGTGAAAGAAATATAGTTTCTTCAACGAGAACTAAGTTGATTTTGAAATTTCTCATATTCTTGTTAAAAGAATTTTGCCGAGTTTTTAAACATTTGAAAATTTATTTAACAAGATGTGAAAAATTTCATAATTAACATGTTTAAGTTGTAGAAAATGTTTCTCTAATGACATAATGTAAAACACCGAGGATTATGTTCCGAATAGATTTGGCTGGAAATTTCATGTGAATTGTTCTCTCTCTGGAGATGAGAAATATTTTTATCAAATCGGTCAGGCTTTGGTTAAATTTGATAGAAATTACATACACACTTTTCACATTGTTGCTAATTTATTTATTGCAGATCACAAAGCAGTGATGTATGATCATTGATTGACACCACTGTCATGAGAAGATTTTTGCTGAGGGCATTGCTGTCATTCAGTTGCTCTACATACCATGTCTTTTGTGGAATGATGTCAATTATCAATAATGATTCTTTCCCTGCAGTCAGTCTTTCCAAAGTCTGCTTGGGTTGTAAATTTCGTCTCTTTGAAATAAAAACTTTTGCCAGTGGCTTGACCGTTGCAATAAGAACTCTTATTTGTGCCTTAGTAATTGTCAGTTGTAATGTTTTAGACTTAGGCCACATCAAATTAATTAAAAGATTCTCATCCCCACCCACCCCATTTTTTGTAAGCTCATTTTTTTTTTCAATTATTCAGAAATTTTCTTTAAATTCCTATCAATTTGAGTGAAAATCAGTAAAAAAAATGGAAGAATGTGTCCATGGGACACGGATGCCCCCGCCTCCTTGCAATCGAAACCCATAAATCATTAAAGGCATAACTATATACAATATATATTTATCAAATATTATTAGAAAGGATNCCCCAGATTTTTTGTTGCAGGTGGATGAGAATCTACAAATTAACTTGATAGGGCCTTATAGAGCTGTTTATTTCTGCTTAAGTGATTGTCAGTCCTTTGTAGAGTTAAGAAATTTTTCGCTCCTCCCTTTGTGCTTAAGTGATTGTCAGGATTTTGTAGTGTCTGAGATTTTTGTGCTTATTGATTGGTATGATAATTGGTATTACTTTGTTGTGTTTGGGATTTTAATGCCCTTTTATGATTCAGTGTTTGTCAGTTCTTTATGTTGAAGATTTTCAGTCTATATCATCTGTGATTTAGTGACAGTCAGTACTTTGGAGACTGTTGTTCAACCCCCTTTTCAGCAGTATTTCTGGTGTACCATGACGAGGGAAGTGTGTGTTACTGGAACAACAACCTTTACAAGGTAGACAAGCCTGATCATTTTCATATTAAGGCCATCCTTATTTCTTGTCCACAAATAGCTATTCAAACTCGCTTCATGAAGGGTAAGAATACAATCACTATAACCCAAAAGTCAATCTGAGGGCTGGACTATACTATGCATACTTCATGAACATGTGAAGATCTCAGCATATTACACAATAAAATCTTGCTAAAGATCTGAATTTTCTAAATATGTGACAAACTTTAAGCTTTCCTGTCCAGGAGTTTCTAAGCATATGATACAAAATGAACTTGTGATGAAATTACATGTGAACTTGCAGCGAAAAACAGACACTAAATATCAGATCAGAATAAGAATTTATAAAAGGAAGTTGGAATTTTTGGAAACTTTCAGTTTCTTTATGTCCAACTTTCTATGTATATGTCCAACTTGCTAATGTGGTTCTTGGTAATCAATTCAATGATTCCCTCTTACTTACAATGACAAAATTTACATATCAATCAATTTTTTTTTGAAATCAGAAAATGTTGGAATTTTACATTTACATTTTTGGTTGGCATCTTTGAAATTTTGGCTATTTTGGATTTTTTTGCCTGCACACCTTATTGTGGTCTAACTGCCAAGTTTCATTTGGTTACATAAAATCCTTGCATCACATAGACAAAAATCATGGCAAGAAAATAAAGAATAGTACAAAAAAAATAGGAGGAGACAAAATAAACGATATACATATGCATGATTCAAGTTTCCACAACAGAATACCCATGCACAATGTAGTTTCTGAGAAAAAAAATAGAAATCAGATACATCAAGAAAGCCAAGATGAAGAATACTTTGTAGCCATATAAATGGAATAAATATTAGATATAACATCTTTATTACGTCAATATAATTTGTAAGAATAACAGAAATATAGATATGATATGTAAAACTTGCACTTCATATAATATGTTCATATTCAAATGATATGTTATATATCCACGTCAATTTCTACATATTGATATTAATGATAAAACATATCTGGAATGAATTGTATCATATATTTACAAAACAAATAAGCAATTATTTTACTAAGCTAAGTTGATGAATATGGCTTTTCTCATTAAAAACGGGGAAAGAAAGACAGAAATACAAATTATCTCCCCTTACTCCTGTTTAAATATCCTTTATATATCTACTGTAATTTTCAACAAGAAAATCAATAAATTTTGTCTAAGTTCTGATTGAGAAAAATATTCAGTAACAAGAGTTGTCAGAAGACAACATAGCTCGCTGGGGATTCCAGTAACCTCAATGCACAATAAATTTTGTCTAAGTTCTGATTGCTGTTTGAGAAAAATATTCAGTAAAAAACACTAGTTACTTATTGGACAGAGCAATGTGATGAATTTCTACTTCACTGAGGATATATGAACACACACGGTTATATATCATTTGGTTTATTTTGATTGATAAAAATTAATAAAGACAATCAGCAAATCCTATAATTTCTGACTATAGTAAACACACAGTTATACAGACATTATAATGGGAGACAGACATTTGACATTGGAATTCAGGCTGTATATACAGATTCATGCTGACAAGTAAACATGATTACATTTTTTGCTGTGATCTGAAATTGTCAACAAAATTTAGTAAAATAGCCATAATTTTCCTGAAATATTGTCCCATCAATATCAAACCAGAATACAAATGGGGTGTGATGTGACTGATTATATGTTTTACCGTGGATTTACCTCTGGATGAGAGGAAAGAATAATTAGCCAAAATTTCGAAAAATTAATTCACTTCAGATTTTTGGAAACTATTCCTTTGAAGATTTAATTTAGGATTAAAATCATTGTATTCTTATATTTTTGCCTAGGATTTCATTGCCAGAGAATAGGACAAAACATTTTATACAATGAAGGATCTCTGTTTCTGGAATGACAAATATAATATATTATAATTATGTTATCACAGTTATTATAAATATATCACAATGTTAATGAAATATATTTCTGCCAAAAAATATTAAAAATTAAGCAATAAACTTTACAAAAATAAGTTTTATTTGCATAAAGATGAAATTAAATAACATATTATGGTATAGGAATGTTTTTATATTTTAATCAGTAGCACTTCCCTTAATATATAACATGTTGTAAATATGTGTAAAAAACAGTTACAATGTATGATTATCCTTCCCTGTATAAACGAAATGGGAAGAAATCTGTGTGAGTAGTCTCCCCTTTGACAATTATCTCCCTTCTCTTGTAAAAATGTAATGAACAGACTAGTTATAACTTTTGCAATTAATCAACTATAAATTTTTACCATGGCATTTTACAATGGTTTTTAAAGTTACACTGGATTACAATGTACAAAACACATTATGTTTTATTGTGTATTGGCCCTGTATGAAGCACCTTGTTTACTTTCTAGTATTCCCAAGTTTTCAGCTGTCTAAAATCACACCACTACTTCTTCTTTGTTTTCTGAAAAAAGTTAAGAAAATGATGGGTTTCTAAACAAAGATACTAAATCAAAGAGTATTTTCAGCATTGGATATTAATATTAGAGATATATAACTACAGAGATTGGCAACTCTACTATCAAGCCATATTCTATTCTACCATATAGTGACAACGTTCAACAAGCTGAAGATTATGTCACAGAGGAGGCACACTTACAACAAGACATAGAAAATAAGTCAGAACCAAATATGTAATAAGTTCAATGAGGAATGAAGACTAAAAATGGCAATAAAATAAAAAATATTTACAATAGAAAAAAGAAAGTAATATTTTAGTTGAGAGATGTTGGATTTGAAAGATTCAAGTGAAGTGATGTTAATAATGTTTTCAGGTAATTTGTTCCAGTTTGTTATTGTTCTAGGGAAAAAAGATTCTTTTCTGTATTCTGTCTTACATGATGGTATTTGGAAACTTTTTGAATTTGTATGCCGTGTTTGTCTTTTAATTGGTATTAGTTTATCTGTTTTTTGAATTTCAACTTTATTGTGTACTATTTTGTAAAACATATTAATCCTTGAATCTTTTCTTCTGTCTTGGAGGCTGTGCCATTCAAGATGTTGTAGCATGTTACCAACACTAGAGGTGTTATGATATTTGTTGGTAACAAATCGTGCAGCTCTCTGCTGGACTTTTTCAATGGTGCCTATGTCTTGTTGTAAGTATGGGTCCCAAACAGAACAGGCATACTCCAGTGATGGTCTGACTAAGGACTTGTATGCCTGCTCTTTCATGGACACTGAGCTTTTGTTCAGATTCCTCTTAAGAAAGCCTAAGGTGTTATTGGCCTTCTTAATCACATCAAACATGATACAGCCACATCACAACTTATTTTAAATTGGTCAATATACATGTATTTCTAAACCAAAAAGTCAATTGTCTCCTTAATGATTTTATAATGTAGTTTAGAAAATTTGAAATAAAAATACTGATTAACAAAAAAATATTGGTAAATAAAGCTGAGAATTCACATACAAATCTGAAGAGTTAAAGCAGTGGTGTGCCTTGTTTTTTTTTTTTGAAAGTCTTCTCTTATTTCCATGATTACAACATTCAGTTATGAAAACTTTTCCTGAAGTATTTTACCTTGTTGATGTAGATTGTTCTATATAATCTTGAGATATAAGCAATTTATTTTTGTGAAGTGGAATTTAATCGAAGTCATGATGGCCTGTGATTTCACGCAAATTCGTCACATTGCCAATCTCTGTAATTATATGTCTCTGTTAATACTAATCATTAGGTGACATTTTTTGTACCTGTTGTTTTATTAAGAGGTAGTGGGGAATTATCTTGAATTTGCATATTCAATAAAAGTTACATCTGTAACAAGTAAAAATAACAATGTCACCAACCTCATGAAACTTTATAATAGGAATAAAAGTAATTTTGGGGGAGTTTATTTATGTGTAAATGTGGACGACTCACTCACAAATTGAATCAAGTCCATAGGAATCTGTGAGTGAAAGGCAGCTTTTACACATCTATAAACTCCTCCAAAATTACTTTTATTTTTTTTAACTCCAATCCTTTGAAACAAATTTGTCACTGAATTTGGAGTCACTGTATACGGCACTATTTTACCCTGTAGCATATTAATGGGCAAGAAAAAATATAGAGAAATAATTTTTTTGTTGTTCCTGATGTCTACCAATTCAATTTCATGTTGGAATTATTGTATTTTACTCTTTATGTACATTTACCAATTATATCATGTTTTATTTTGTTGAAAAGTTATCAAACAATTTTTTTTTCTTTTTGGTTTTAAGTATTGGCATTACAAAAAAACAACATTGTAATGTGATGTTTTCTGTATTGTGTGATAATGAAATGCTATGTCACTGTAAAATATCCCATTTAGCTTGTGTAACATATTGTTTTAATATAAAATATGTATTTCAATGATAGTGGGGAAAGAGTTAACCATGTATAGCACCTTATCACCAACCTGCAAATAATAATAATAATAACAATGTTTATTTAACAATAGTTATCTTTTATTTACTTTGATAATAACTTCCTATCAAATTCCTGAGTTATTTCCCCTGATAAGAGTCAACCAAAAGTAAATAATTCAATACACAAGTCCTGCCTTTTCACACCAGCTTTGTACTTATTGATGGCTTTAATGGAGATTTTTGTTATTTTAGCAATATTTTTGTGAAGAAAAACAGAATTCTTATCCCTCAGAAATAACACTGAATGACATATATATTAATCCAGTACACCCTTTTCTTCTTATTAATATGAAATCAGAATTATGTTTGTTTGGGGTTTCTCACTTCTTCCAGTATTTTTCAGCTATATCATGATGGTATGTTTTAGTGGTGAAAGAAGCTGAAGTACCTGGAGGGAACCACCATTCTTTGGGATATAATTATATGCAATATCACTTATGTTTGGAAGTCGAGTGCACCATGAAACAAGTCAAGGAGCCTGTTGATATGATGTGTCAGTTATTTGTTCACCACTTTTCTATTCTATTCACCAATAACTTATTTTAGCAAAATTAACTCAAAGAACAGTAATCCCCAAATTTGTCCTCTCTAGTAATAAAAATGAATCTTGGAGATGACCTCGATAATCCAAACCCTTTTGCTGATTTATTACAAATAAAATATTTTTCAAGTAAGTAATATTGAGAGAGAAATGTCATAAAATTGATATAAGGTCATCAATAAAGGAATAGAGACATCATAAAAATTAGTCAGTATAGTTTGTTATGATATTTAGAGGTAGATAATGATGTGCATGTATTGCCACCATTTTGTGCTTTTTATGTCTGTGCAAGTCTACTCTGGCTTGCTGCTGCATGTTATATTGAAGAAAGGTCAAAGGTTGTCAAATATTTTGACTGTTAAGTATTTTTGTTTGTTATTATACTTACTTTAATTCCTCTTCTCTTTCTCTCATTTCTCGAAGTTCTTTTTCTATTTTTGACTCGGCATGTTGTCGAGTTTCCCGATAAGAGAAAGCAGCACCACCTGTTTTTAGTCTGAATTTCGGTTCCTCTTTAGTAGGTTCAGGAGGACTAGCCACTGTTTTAGTGTTTTTAGATTCAGCCTCACCATTTTCTACGGTAGGTTTTTCAGTTACACTTTTACGAATAACAAAGTTTCTTTTCACTGGCCCTGTTAATTTTGTTGGCACCTCAGTATATTTCATTGGTTCAATATGTTCCTCGGAAGTTGTCATTATTTTTCCTTCTTTTCTGTACATCATTTCACGTTCTTTTTGTTTCTGAAGTTCATTCTGTAGCCGAGAGGAAGAAAACTGTCTCATCGACTGAGTATCGCTACTAGCAGGGTATCTACGATAAGTTATCTCCCCTACTTCCTCCTCTTCCTGCTCAATAATTACTTCTTTTTTAGTTTCTGCCTCTTTTAATGGTGGTAAACCTTTTTGTAATCTAAGTTCATTTTCTCGTTCCCTTGCTAATCTTATTTCACGTTCAATTGGCGTTTCTTTCTTTGTTACTTTTTTCACATTTTGTTCATTGTTTTCAACAGTTTGTGGAGCACTCTGTACAGATTGACTAGATAAAAAGGCATTAAATGATTTATTTACTGTGGGTGTTGGCGGTTTTTGTTGTTTTTGAACAGGTGGCGTTGCTGATTTTTGTATTGGAGGAACTGATGATTTTTCGTGTGGTTTTTGGGTAGTTCTTGCCATTTGTTGAGCAGAATTTCTTTGTCTTTGTAATTCCTCCTCACGCTCACGCAGTTCTCGTAATTCTTTAGCGATCAGACTTTCTCCCTCATGCTGATATGTTCCGATGGCTTCTTCGTATGTTAAATCGTCTCCATTTGTCTGTGGTTCTCCGTTTGTTTTTTGACTGGAAAATTCTGCTTCCCTTTCCCTCTGTAATCGAATTTCTTTATCTATTGCGCTCTCTGTTGTCTCGTTATCAGACTCATCCTAAAAATAGACAGAGAAATATGAAAATCTTGAAGCACATAGTTCCATTATATTAGTACTATCACCATATACATAAAGAAATCTCTTGTGTCAACTTTGAAAAACAGATCTTAGTCACAAATGTAGCTGAAAAAAACTTTTTTGGGGGTGTTTAAACATGATCAAAATCATCACCCTTTTGGCTTATTTTTTTAACATGACATAAAATATTAAAAAAAACTGAACAACTGTATCAATGAAACCTTGATACTAACAGAAAATTTTACATTCAGTGACAAAAAAGTCAGAAAGTAGAAAAATATCTTTCGCATATTATTTATAAGAATTTACATGTATTAGTCGACCTTCTACTGAAGTACATTAAAAATCTATACCAACATATGTTGTCACATTACCTTCTGTGGAGAAATTCCAAAGATTTTTTGACTCTCAAAAATAAGCATTGTAAATTATACCTGGAAACGTAGCACCAGGTATTGAATCACTCTCCCCGGCATAACTTAGATAGCGCTGCATATAAACTCCTCTTTTTAATGCATTAATCATCCCTTGCGACAGCTTTCATTTAATCAATAATTCTCGTTTTTGCAACATTCTTTTGACAAACTCACAGTTACTTTTAATAAACTTTTATTACAGCTGTGTATGTGACTTGTCAAGTTTTACAAGACTTAAACCTATGTCTATACAAAATTTTATTGAATTGCTAAGAAACATTTATTTACATTAGGCCACCCCTAGGTACTTTTGTCAAATTGTCATCAATACCATCGTATTTCAATGGACACACAAGATTTCTTTGAAACTTTTCAATTTTGCTGATTTCTTGTTAAAAAATAAATGATATTTCCCTGTTGTATCTTTATGATATTACAAGCCAAATTAATGTTTTGTTAAGCAAGGGCTTAAGGAAATTAAAAAGATCTGAACATTTCACTTTCAATGTTCTCATGCAAAAACTCCCTTAAATAGGGTTAGTTGGCAGGTATGACCCAAAAGTATTATGACAAACAGCATTCAGAACTACAATAGGGTATTGACAAATTTGTCTTTCTAAAATATGTGTGTCAGGTTTTTGTAAGAATTATTGAAATACAGAAGTATGGTATAGGCATGGTACACAGGGCCAATAGTTGTATGACGTTTGTTAAAAAGAATTGACAATTTTATCCTTTAATGACTTTCTTTGTAATCCTTATTTAAGTATGTCACTTATTTTTTGAATAAGACACTAAATTGATAAAATATTTGTGGCTAAAAGGGGATAAAAAAGGGGGACATGTATGTACATGTATGTTATTTGTAGTATTAAAAGGAGAAATATAAACAACAATGTAGAAAACTTGGTATACATATAATTACAATTTAATCCTTTACATATTTACTGATCTTTAAAACAGAACAATAGGTAATAAGTAATTAAATAAGGACTATAGTATACTATTAAAGACAAAAATAAAATTTGTTTTTTGTTGAATGAAAGTTGATAGTATATGTGCCTCAAGGTATAATTCTAAGTAAAAAGGTTTTTTTCATATATTGAGCTTCTTTATAATAATAGAACATTTATTGATCAACTTGTCATGAATATTTTAGTAACAATGTATAAAATATTCCACAATCAACTGGTGTTGTGGCAGCACTAATGATATTTATCCATCTAATCAAGAATTTGAGTGTCTCAACTGTGTATTAACTTATCCATGAAGACCCAAGTTCACACATGCAGTTGTTATTTCTTCAAAAGGGGCATAAATATTTATCTCCCAAAGACAATTATTGAAGACATAATTGTTTTTGAAAAACAAGAAAATCATGTTTAGGAACAACTTTTAATTAAACAAGGGTAAAACTTAAAGCCCCTGTTGCCTTACGGTGGGGGCATAAAAATATCAGTGTCAAGTAAAATGTCAACCTAAATTTCCACTTTTGTTGAACTTTTCATGAAGATCTTAAATAAAATTCCTGGAAATTTGTTTTTCATTGAAATACAGTCATTGGTGTGAAAATGGTATGTTCCTAATTTTGCACTTTGAGTGTAAACGGTCCTGAAATATCAATCACTGGGACTATGAAAAGAAGGTACACTGATCTAGTACAGTCATACATTACATAGAACTTTGTCTACCCTCTTATCAACCTCCGGTATTAAAATGCAATATATCATTCTATGTTTCAATCAAATGTTTTATAATTACATAGAGATGAGTAATGCTAAGGATGATATAATCTGTAGCCGACTTAGGTACTCAAAAATTCACATCACCGATCAACTTGGGTACTCAAAAATTCTTATTATTGAAATTTTATGAACCTCAATTTCATAAAAATATTGCGGTCATTTATCAAAGATTTCAATAGGATAGGTAAAAATTTGGTCCAGTAACTGTGGTAATATTTACTGGATTAAATCTGACGATCTGACTGAAGGGAATTCTAAAAATCATTTTGGTCCTAAATAAAATATATATCATATGTATATCATACAGTACTATGTAAATAATAAGTCATATTTATAACTTTGTAATAAATTTCTAGACCTGCATGATATGGTCATATTAACCCTGTAATAATGGCTAATCATATTAACCCTTACCATGCTGAATTGTTTTATGTACTATCAGCTGTTTTCATTTATTTGCAAATTTATACAAATTATATGCAAATGTAGCAACTGATGTTGAAGATGCCAACTGATTACTATAGAGCTAGTGTAGGTGAGCATGGGATAGGGTGGTGGGGTGAGGAGGTGGGGCAGAGCCCCAATTAATAGTAACCACAGCACAAAATGTCCTTTTTTCATGTTTTTGGCCAATTTTTTGGCCCACAAAATGGCCAACGTTGGCATACCAAAAATTCAAAGTACTTTTTGAGAATGTTGCACCATGTTTGTCATTCCTACTAGCCTAGGATAAAAAGTTGGGCAGAAACGTGCTCTGTGTGTAGGGTTTTGTAATTCTTGGGTCTCAAATTTGGCATTTTTTTATGGTTTTGTACTTCGAAACCGGAAGTGGAGATGATGCATTCGCCCAAGGGAATAACTCTATCATCAAAAGATAGGTATGACATGTTATTATCATAAACTGTTTTGGAGATTCTGCGATGAAGAGTTTCATGCTGGTGGCACGAAAATGGAGCCTATCCCGTCAAAAATGTGCGAATTTTTTTGCACTTTCTAATTCCCAGCCTGCAATTTCAAGCCTGCAGCAACGAGACCTTGCAAAAAAACCATGTCTTTGTTGGCTTTGGAAGCTGTAAGGGTGTTCAAATGAAATTTATCGACAGGCCGTAATATTACTGTCCCTGTATGGTAAGGGTTAACAGTGAAAAGAGGAGAATGGGAGTTACGAATAAAAATCTTTACGTCTTTTTCTGATTGAAAAACTTGTAAAATTGCCCAATGTTTAACATGGAACCATTTGTTTTTTTTTACCTATCCCTTTTCCTTTTGTTTTGTATCAGTGACTCATACAATTTGTACAATTTTTACCTCATTTGTTCGTGTTTTTAATGCCTTTTCTCTTTCTTCATTCTCCATAATCTCTTGTTTAATGATTATCTCCCTTTTCTGAAGTTCCGACCCTCGATCAGCCTCAGTCATTTCATGATACATGGTCTGAAATTCTTTACTATTATTGTTTGATTTATTTTGGAAATTTTGTTTGGATTCTGACTGGCGTTTAATTAGTTCTAGTCTCTCCTCCTGTTCTTTCTTTAACATTTCTTCCCGTTCATTAGCTAAACGAATTTCTCTGTCTATGGCACTTTCATTGGCATATGGATCTGTGTCAGACATTTTGTTCTGAGAATCAGGTACTGGAGCCTGCTGGTGATTGTCAGATTTATAGGGTAATTTAACTTCCCAACGTTTAGCAGTTGTGGGATTTTTCTTTGGCTTGATTGGTTCGTCACTAGTGGATCGATAAAATGATTCCCAACGATTTCTTGTTGATGATAAATCAGCGATGGATTCAGAATCAACTGTTTCTGTTGTTTCACTATCAGGTATGATGTTTTTACTGTACAAGTCAACTTTTTCTGGTTTCTCTTCCCAATTTATACCATTGATCGTTTTGCTATTTTCCCGCCATGTATTTGAAGATTTTTGAACTTCTATTGATGGTTTATTTGGAGCTGCAATAGAAATAAGAATCGGTCAGAAGTAAAACAAACTTTACGTCTCTTGTATAGTTCATCATCTTTCTCAATGATAACAGCAAAATAATCTATCACCTGATAGCAATATTGATAACGGTAAAATAACATTGATAATACCTAACCTGAAGTTAATTATCTTATGTTTATAGAAGGTATTGACTAAGTTGTCAATACAAATGAAAATTGTAATTGTAGAGAAAGTTATTATAAAAAGTCTTCATACATCCACTAATACACAGCCCTATCTATCATAAAATCCCATCCCGTCATACCCTGTATGCAACCCTAAAACATCATGTTCTTGAGTAAGACAATGTCTTGGGTGTTGATTGTGTGCCCTCATGAAGCCTACTAAAGACACTGTATCATTCAATACTTCAAAGTATTTCAATCCAGAAGTATATACACAAATAAAAGATACTCCCTGAGAAAATATGATGAAAAAAAAATTCAAACTACAAATTTTTCTTCACCTACCTTTTACAATGGTTTTACATCCAAACGATAAGAAAACCTATGTGGAAATTCATCATATCTGATTTTAATATCTTAAACATAGAAGTTCAATAGTTTCGCCTACCTTGATAAAGGTGTAAATCCAGGTAAATAGACAGGTAGATTTTTACCTGTAACAAATTAGATATTGTCTACCTCCCGTAAATTGAAATAAGATTTTGTTGTTGGGTGTATTACATATCATAAACCTACATGTTTTATAGAGAAAGCTGCAATCCAGACATAAAACATATATACCTGTTTACGCTGCCTGGTCACATGACTTCCTACCTATGTAAATCTCTTGATAATAAAATCAAATATTTTATTCATGATGGTAGAAAATTAAATAACATGCACAATGCATAAATATTTAAATAAACTTATACGACCAAACTTCTTATGTACATACCAAATCCTATATTATAGTCTGTCAACGATCCGATCTGATGTCAATATTTTCCACTAAATTATAGGTAATGATAAAGGAACAATATAAATCCAGATATTTAATGAAATACAAAGGTGTCAATCTTATCATATTGTAGGTCAATTAACTTTGGTCTAATAATTAAAGTGAGACAAAAGAAAATCTCAACCTTTTTTAACGCAAGTGTAGAAATCTAACCTCTCTTCCTACGAAAAAAAAAAGGAAATAAATTTTATTTATATGGATTCTGGGAAAAAATGTTTTTTTTTTTACAAATTCATGAACACCTGGGAGATAAGCATTAACATTGAATTCCTCAAAAGCCTTTTCAAGGAGCTATAAAACTAAAATTCTGTGGGAAAAAAGTGATGTAAGACCAACCTGACCTCCACCTCAATGTGTAAAAATCTAATATGAACGTAAAATCTCAAGTTAGAAAGAAATAAGAATCTTTTGACCTTTCACTCTTATCTTGACCTTGACACTGAGCATTCTGGAACAATCGCTTAAAAAAGTAGGTTACAACCTTGTAAAATATGAACCTCTCAACTCACGTACTACTGAAGTCGTGAAAATTTAGATATTTTACATTTCAGTGTTACAAGTACTGGAATTAATATCAATGTCTTATAAAAACCTTGTTTGACCAATATCTGCCCTTTACAACAAGTTACTAACGAAAGTTGAACTTTGAATGGCTTAATCATATAAAGGAGAATAAAGGGCATATTAAAAACTTATAGTTCTTAGCATAAAAATCTAACATCAATGACATCACTAACAATCATATTGCCATAACAGGTATAAAATCATTGAACATCAGTGAACGATGACGTGAATACTAGCAGTCTGCCAAAAAGATAACGGTTTTATGTTAAAATTAATCATAAACATATTATCGTAGGTATTATCGTAATCCATAAAATGTCTCCTATTTACATTGACTAACATACAGTAAATGACCCTGGATAAATATTTACATCGGAAGGGGAAAAAAAAAGAATGTCAACTACCATCTCAATATGAAAAATATAAGGATTCAAATACGTGAAACCCAATTTTTGGGGGGTTTTCTGAAATGGTAGGGTCCAAGACCCCAATTTTATAACAGAAACATTATAATGGGTACTCAAATTTGATGATGATCCATACACAAGAACAAAAGTTATGCTGTCCATACAGTCATGACAACTTTGAAAATGCCTGCCCCATAACAATATGTCAGCAAAAGTTTGTGGTTGTATAAAAATATAGTCATATTTTGATAAAAAAAATCCTACCAGTTTTATCCTCTGCTATTTTAAACACAAGTACTGCATTTGATGAGTACAGTGGAATATCAGCCATTGTTAAATTTAACACTATGTATTCACAGAAACTGATATTTTAATCCTCAATATTCAAATTTACAACAAAAATGTATAACATTAGATCCTTGTTAGTTAAAATCACAGAATTCACAGAATTTTCATTTTATTATTTTATATAATGTACATTAAGACCAAATTATTGAAAAACTGCCACAAAATAAGATATTAATCCAAAATTCTGCTTCCAATAGACTTCACATTCCAATGGAACATCCAAGAGTACGAATTCTATACAAAATTACGATAACATTGAGATAAATGAAGACAGGTGTTTCCATGTTGATATCTACATCCTGAACACGTAACTTTCACCTGTATCAACAGGCCCTGTTAACCCACCCCTCGTGTCATTTTCCCCGTAGACATACAACTTCTTGTTCACCAAACTAATAAAACAAGAATTTACACTACAAATACAAAGATATTTCTCGGAACATTGACATCCATAATTTTTCATCTGAAAAATTACTATTTTTGTGTATTGCAAGTGTTTTATTAATATTGTAGCATGTCATTTTTGTCACATATTGAAGTATAAGTTTTCATTTGTTCAGTGGATTGTAAATTTTAAAAACTGTCAAAGTCTTGATTGTAACGACATGAAATAAAACACGTCAAAAAATACATCAGTAGAACTGGATTACATTGGACTTGGTGGCATCAAGTTTCATTACTTAATTTCTTAAAAGATTATGTAATCATGGTTTTTTCCAAAAATATGTAGACATCTGTATTTGCACTCGACCAACAAAAAAGGCCTGCTATTATTCATTGAAATAAAACACTCTAATAAATACCATCAAAGTTGGCTTCAAGAATGGAGGATGATTTTGTAAACAAGTACAAAAAGCTGTAGCGATTAATACTGTAGATAGTATTTCTTTTCAGACTATAGAAATGCCAACATTGAAATCTCCACTTATTATTATGCTTCAGACCATTGAAATCACCACATACTATAGAGCTTCAGACTATTGTACTATAATCTGATGCTTTAATCTTGTTTAAATGCAGTCTAAATATGTAAACATCTGACTGAAAGAAAATACCATTGAAAAAGAAAGACTTATCCATTATCTGATAAATATAGTATTATAATGTATACTCTTTAAATATTTCTTATAGGTCCAAACACAATGAGAAAATAAGGGGACATTTTAACTTCAAAGTAGAGGTACTTGACCAAGATTTGAAGGAATAAAAGATAGAAACAAATACTAAGTAACACATTAAGTGTCTGTTTCTAGGAAGAAAAAAATTGTGTAAAGGAAAAAATAATAATTGACATTACTTTGAAATATTCAAATTTCAGTGCAATTTTAAAGTATATTTTTTTATATTTTTATGCACTAAAAATGCACTAAAAATGGGCATTAAATAAAGACCCAAGATAAGACTTGCCACCAGTTTCTAATGACTTATTACAATCTTACAACTTACAACTTTTAAGAACATGTCCCTATGTTTTGTGTTAAAAATCTCTACATACTTTTGAATTAAAATATGCTTGAAATCAACAATTCCTTCACTAAAATGGTTACTTACAGTACTCATTTATAAATACGAATTACAGATTAAGTTTTTTTTTATGTTAAAGCACTCTTATCTACTAATGTTCTCTCAAAAGGAGGAGTCTTCAACACCTCTCCCACACAGAATAAGTAAATGCATAACAGTATAGCTATTTCTTTATGAAATATTATCTTTAACATTATAAACCCTGAATATATTTAGGCTTCAAAAACCCATTAGTGTACATTGTACATGTATAGACAGCGTAAGTAGAGTTATGACAGACTTGTACATTGTACATGTATAGACAGTGTAAGTCGAGTTATGATAGACTTGTACATTGTACATGTATAGACAGTGTAAGTAGAGTTATGATACAAACAATGAAGTATAACATTGGTCCAGTATATATGTGATAAAACAGACATAAATCTCAGACATAATGTCCTATCTTCAACCTTAACCCGCCAAGCTAAGGACACAGACAGTCAGAATAAAAAGTTATGAAAAAGTTTACAATATTTTCCTATTTATACTTGATTTTAATAGCATTAATCTTCGTGTTTTATACCAGGTGATAAAAACCATGTAAAATCAATTACACTCATTCCACGGAATAAGAAAATGTTACGTGAATATCTTAGACACTTAACTATGGACATGGGTGCGGACCACTCGGTGTTTATTCTTTAAGAAAGATTTGCATCAAATTGACTGGTAACATACTTATTTTCATCTTTTAAATGGTTTTGTAACTTTACACATTAATGACTAAGTTTAAGTCATTTAATAAAGCATTACTATACATAAATGTCCGATTTCAGATGAGAAAGTTTATTTGCACATCCTGTCTGCATATTAAATGACATGTATCCAAATGGGAAAGATCGAAAACTCATTCACACTTTTGCTTTAATTTCACATAAATAATGAGGCATTTACAGAAAGTTTAAATTATTAGTTAATAATAAAAAAAATATAATTTATATTTCCATGGTTTTATTGAATTTATTTTCTAATTCACTAACAAGTTAGAATTATCTCCCCTAATTTATCTATTTATATTTTTAACATGCAACTAAGAATTCTGTAATTCAAAACTAAAATTAAATTTCTTTTATTATCAATTTCTCGGAAACAAAAATTTCTCAGACGTCTAACAAAATTAAAATACAGATTTAAAAGCATTATATAACAACATAAACATATTTTCAATAGATATTAATTACAAGAATTTTCCAAAAAATGCATGTTTTAGTGTTCAAATAACATGTTATGGTCATGAAATATTTTACAGACAAGAAAAAATTACCTGGTCGAGAGAACATATTGTAAAACATCTCTTACACTCTGTTTTTATCTATATAGTCCTAAATTGGTATCCTAACATCTAAGTCTTCTGTTTTACTAATGGTAGAATATCGCTATTGTTTTTCTTGTACGATTAAATGATAAACCACTCATCATAGTCCTACTTTTTTTCTTTGATTTTTAAACAGTAGTCAATAAAAAGGACATAGAAATCCTTATTAGTCAAACAAGACTGCCTATGTCTTTGGAGTCCAAATAAAAGCTTTCCTACCAGATATACGACTATAATTACAGGTCTCCTTTTGAGTTCCAAGTTATAGACCTCCCTACAAGCCATCAGTAAATGTATGTACCATCTCTTTATATATTTTTTGTAAGAATCAATAAAACATGTGTCGTCTCTTCGTACCCAGATGTCGTCAAATATTCAATTAATTTATAAATTAGTATTGGTGTAAATACAATAAATGATAAATGATGGGTCTATACGTCAATATTTTGGAGAACCATTTAAACATATTTTAAAAAAAGAGCATTGATCATCATGTAAACATTACATTTATTGCATAAAAATTTGCATAAAATGGATTTTTTATCTTCAGTTAAAATATCTATCTAACATTCATTCAGAAGGTTCTTTGATATCTGGGCACTAATGCTTCATATCACAGTGATGTACTTGACCTAGAACCAGGACTCCGATATAAAAAAATTACCATGTTGTTTTGATATCACAATGTTATGACTGATCAAGATGTTTGATATCACTTTTATCAAATGCACTCATTTCCTTAAATTGTACATCCCCTTTCTATCTAGAGAGATGGTGTATAGTTTAATGAAACAAATACCTACATATGTCATACTTAACTAGAGGCTCAGATACTGAGCCTGAATCGCTCACCTGACAAAATGCTTACAGCAGGTGATGCAAGTGATGTTTATCCCATAGGATCCTATGTTAAAATATGTTCTGTGCTGGGGGTCTTGTTTTCTATCAGATCAAAACAAAATAAGCAATCTTAGTTTGACTAAATTTGCTTCAATAATTTAAGCGCATGTAATGAAAAAAATGTTTTAATGTATGGGTACCATTCTAAACCAAGTTCAATGCTGGGAGCTATCTTCTTTGTCAGATCCCAACACAATGAAATCTTTGTAAAGGACCTTCCATACATCGTTTATGTAAAGTTTGCCTGAATTTGCTTCAGCAGTTTCAGAGCAGATGTTGAAAATGATGTTTTTCCCTAGGGTCAAATGTTAAAACTAAGATCAGTGCTGGCAGCCATGTTTATTTATTGGATCATTACAAAATGAGCAATCTTTGTGGAGGACCTTCCAAACATCATTCCTGTAAAGTTTGGTTAAATTTCCTTCAGTGGTTTCAGAGGAAAAGATGAAAATGTGAATTTCCCATAGGGCCAACGTTAAACTATGTTTCGTGCTTTTTTGTCGAATTGGAATAAAATGAGCAATCTTTGCAAAGGACCTTTAGAACATCATTCCTGTAAAGTTTGGTTGAATTTGCTTCAGCAGTTACAGAGGAGTAGATGAAAATGTGATTTTTCCCATAGGGTCCTATGTTAAACCCAAGTTATGCGCCGACAGCCATGCTTTTTATCGGATCGGAACGAAATGAGCAATCTTTGTAAAGGACGTTCCATACATCATTCCTGTAAAGTTTGGTTGAATTTGCTTCAGCGGTTTCAGAGGAGATGAAGAAAATGTGAATTTCCCATAAGGCCAATGTTAAACTAAGTTCCGTGCTGGCAGCCATGTTTTTTGTCGAATCGGAATAAAATGACCATTCTTTGTAAAAGACCTTAAGTGCATCAATCCTGTAAAGTTTGGTTGAATTTGCTTCAGCAGTTTCAGAGGAGTTGATCAAAATGTGATTTTTCCCATAGGGTCCTATGTTAAACCTAAGTTCCGTGCTGATGGCCATGTTTTTTATCGGATTGGAACGAAATGAGCAATCTTTGTAAAGGACCTTCCATACATCATTCCTGTAAAGTTTGGTTGAATTTGCTTCAGTGGTTTCAGAGGAGATGATGAAAATGTGAAAAGTTAACAGACGGACGACGGACGGACGACGGAAGACGGACGCCAAGTGATGGCAATAGCTCACACTGACCCTCTGGGTCAGGTGAGCTAAAAATTAAGATCAGAGCGTATTAAGAGAAAAAATTATATTACAATATTGTTACTAGATTCCCTGTGTTTAGGTCATATGCTCTTTATTTTTCTTAGATATAGTGTACTTGTACATGAGATTATATCTCATGTGTACACTTTCTTTATACCCATTATTCAAATTTTAGTAAATTCTGAATTCTAAGATTTAGCTCCATCCATCGTGGTTTTGTCCTTAGCACTGATTATTCGGTTTTTGATTGGTTTTATACATTACAAACATTTTTTGAAATTGTGGATTTCCTATTTTTGGGTTCTAGTGCTGCTGATGAAGAATTAATTTCTGAAATGGCCTTACATTGCAGTTAGAGTTAACATATGTGTTATAGTCTCATGTTCATTTACTCCATATCCTTTTGTAAAATATTACTGACCTAGGACCAGGGCAGGAATATTTGATATCATAAAGCTATACTTGACCTGGGACCAGGGCACTAATGTTTGATATCACAATGCTATATCTGACCTAGAATCAGGGCACTAATTTTTGATATCGCCATGTTATACTTGACTTAGGACCAGGACACTAATGTTGGTTATCTATGTTGTATTTGACTCAGTGCAAGTCATTAATGTTTGATATCACAATGCTATAATACTAGACCTAGAATCAGGGCAATAATGTTTGATATCACACAAGTGTATTTGACATTGCACTGATGTTTGATTTAACATTGTTATACTTGACCTAGGACCTGGGCACTAATGTTTGATATCACAATCCTATAATAGATCTAGAATAAGGGCACTAATGTTGGATATCTATGTTGTATTTTACTCAGGGCAAGTCAGTAATGTTTGATATCACAATGTTATAATTGACCTAAGACCAGGGTACTACTGTTGGATATCCATGTTGTAACTGACCTAGGAAAAGGTACCAATGTTTGATGACCTGGAACCAGGGCACTAATGTTTGATATCACAAGGCTATACTAGACCTAGAATCAGGGCATTAATGTTTGACATCATATGTTATACTTGAATTAAGACCAGGACACTAATCTTGGATATCTATGTTGTATTTGACTCAGGGCAAGTCACTAATGTTTGACAACACAATGTTAAAATTGACCTAGGACCAAGGCACTATAATGTTTCATATCAGTGCTATACTAGACTTAAGAACAGGGCACTTATGTTGGATATCCGTGTTGTAATTGACCTAGGGAAAGGTACCAATGTTTGATGACCTGGAACCAGGGCACTAAGTTTGATATCACAAGGCTAAACTAGACCTAGAATCAGGGCATTAATGTTTGACATCATATGTCATACTTGAATTAAGACCACGACACTAATCTTGGATATCTATGTTGTATTTGACTCAGGGCAAGTCACTAATGTTTGACAACACAATGTTAAAATTGACCTAGGACCAGGGCACTGTAATGTTTCATATCAGTGCTATACTTGACTTAAGAACAGGGCACTCATGTTGGATATCTGTGTTGTAATTGACCTAGGGAAAGGTACCAATGTTTGATGACCTGGAACCAGGGCACTAGTGTTTCATATCAGTGGTATACTCGACTTTGGAACAGGACACTAATGTTGGATATCCATGTTGTAATAGACCTAGGAAAAGGTACCAATGTTTGATGACCTGGAACCTGGGCACTAATGTTTGATATCACTATGTTTTAATCTAACTGCCTATATCTGGAGAAAACAATTGTAAAATGAACAATTTTATACTCATTATCATGTCCATTAGTGTTAAATATTTAACGGAACATCTGTTGTACAAATTCACATGTCTTTGAATTAAGTAGAAGTAGATATAAGTCAGGTATGATAATTACTATAGATAATTAAACAGGTAAACACGCAACCCTGGAAACTTCCATCATCGGGGGAATAGATTAATATTTTGCATCGGAGATAATCTTATAGAAAAGAAAATAATTGGTTCCAGAGAAAGTTCTAAAACTATCAAGATCTAATATGTTCCATCTTTTTCCAGTGAAGGTTTGTTAGTAGTTTACTAATCCTAGTAAGTGACATATTGAATACAGAAGACTTTCAGAAATAGGATACAAGACATGTCAAACAAAAGTATTCCACAAGGTTGTTAATAAACATGTTTCTGTCTTTTCTTTTTTTTTTCTTTTTTTTTAGGGGGGGGGGAGTACTACTGAGTTGCAAAGAATGTTAAATAAAGACCCCTCAAGTAATGAGGAATTACCTAAGTAAATCATGATTTCAAAGTGTACTTGTACATTACGTGAATTTCATTAAAAAAACTAATAAAAATTTTATTATCTGTGAGACCAATAGTCCTCCATTGAAGGAGTATTTGCCATTATCAAAGAACTAACAAATATTTATATTTTAAGATATTTTGGGTGGAGTTTTCAATATGACTAAAAATGTCCTATTTACTCCTACATGTTCGTTGTTTGATCATTGTTTCTACTTTCATTAATAAACATTTGAATCGAGGAATTACAATTCACTACATATCAATCAATATTACATAATGTTCACACCCTTACTACTTGAAAATCTCCCAGAATTCTCACCTGGCTCTTGTACGCAGTATATCCTTACCATCTCAACACAATCCTCAAAAAAATTTACGTCAAAATTTTTGTTGCCATTTTAAGTATTCAGTTAAACAATCTTATCAAACTAGTTCATATATGAACCCCCATCCTTGTCAATAGGTAAGGCTTATTTGGCAGGTAACTTAACCAATAATATGACTAAACAGTTATTATCTATTGGCTATCACGCGACGGGTAGATTGGTTAATCAATTTGTGTTATAATAATTATATAAATTTATTGAACGGAAATTCAAATATTATTTTTTCTATAAGGAAATTATCGGTTTTAAACTTACCTAAGTGAAATTTTCCTTTGATATGTGTGTGTGAACAAATTCAATAAATTGTGTGATTAATTGAAAATGAAAGCGTTGGTCAGATTCTATTTACAGAAATACCTGACATAAAGGTATTTCCAAGAGTGTTCCAGATGATCGTTTCAATCAAAATATTTTAAGAATTCTTTATGATTGCTATAACAAAATTGAAATCATAGCCCCATACGATTCCAACCCTTGACTGTAAACTTCAACCATTCTTAAATAGTTAACATGTCTAAAGAGTCAAAATACATTTTTTACATTGTCAAAGATTTTCAGGGAACAAGTCTTTTGTGTTATCAATAGACTGAATTTCTGTAGTTCAATGGTCGCATAGAGTGCACCATCATTTTTTCTCTATCTTAATATACAAGTAGATTTCTAAAACCTAAATCTTTGCAATTCTGCCAAATTATTGAAAACCTGCAAATTTTTCTTTTAAGGCCATACAAAATTAATTACTTGGTTCTAAGGCCCTTCTTCATCTCTTTTTAGGGTGCCTCATTTCCTCTTTTTATTAAAAAATTACCCCCTCATTACTATTTTGGGGTTCATAGAGAGTAATTTCAATTCAAATAATTTTATTGTCAAAAAACAAATGGATTGGATAACAGGCAATGCCTATACTAATCCTCTCCTTCAAACAAGATGGAATATAACATGTACAATTTACATTACAACACATAGAATAATATCATACATTAGTAAATAAATTATATCAATAAACAGTGGAATTAGACATCAATAAAAGACAGCTTATATTATTATGGTTACTTAATGACACAATGGGTACAATATAATAATGAAAAAATGTTGATTAAATTTGTAAATTGACTTTATGGGAGTGAGATGGTTTGATGAATTGGTCCATCAATGAGAGAGTAAAAAGCTGCATCATCTCATTTTGAAGGAAAAAAATGATAAAAAAAGGACATCTCCCTCCTCATCATTTTCTCAGAAAAGAAGGTCTTAGAACCAAGTCATTAACTTTGTATGGCCTTATAAAAAAGTATTTGTGATCAAGAATCTCTTCTAACAGCTTGACATGGATTTGAAAACAATTTTTCCATTCAAAACCTATAAATATATATTTCTAAGCATATCAACTTCAGCTTCAAACAATAATATTGCAATACAATAAATGTACCTTTACAAAAATATTTGAAAAATTGTAAACCTCTAAAAAAATCTTTTACATACCTTTTCAACAAGATTTTATATACCTTACAATATAACTACACAAAACAAATTCTAAGTTTTCAAAGCACATAAAAACATAGTTTACAACCGACTGAACATGTACAAAGTCGTCAATGATTAGAGAACACCCTTTTCCCACCCTACTTCAACTTTAGACTTACCTTAAACATGTGATTTTCTTTTGTGTTCAAGAATAAAATAAATTTTACATTTGGAAGGCTTTTTTACTCATAAAAAGATAACAAGTTTAATTTAAACAAAGTACAAAAGAAATTAACACAAGGACTGGCCTAAGGATATCAACATTGCTTTAATCCTCAAAATCAGCTTGTCATCTCATTTTGGTGTTTTAAATGTAGATTTATACATAAATACTTAAAAACACTTGTAAGATAAAGATCAAAAATTTGAAGTCAGACATAGAATTTGTCATGTAAATAAATATAGACCAATGAACTAAATATGATTTTATCCTATTTAATGTTTACAAATATTTCATGTTTACAAACAGTTAATATTTTGATATTCTATTTGGCGTTGGAATATTTTATTCTTTCAAAGATTTTAATTTAGAATTGTGAATATATGACAAAATAGGTCATAAACTAATTATCTTCAATGGCATAGAATATTGACAATTGTCTTATTTTGGCACAAGTTTTATCTATTATTAGTTCTATTTACATGCCAGCAAATTTACAGTCACAGACTGGTACAATTGAAAACAATTTTGACGGGACATTGCAATCTACTTTTAATGCTGAACTTCACAATATCTCCTTTTGTTTGTTGTTTTTTTCTTATTTTTCACATTATTTCTACAAACTGAAAAGATTGTTGATAAGAAAACTAGCTCTTCATCTTTGAATTTTTTTTTTAAATAAAAAGAACAATGTACAGAAATGGAACAAAAATCTTGTTTTTATGAAGAAATACAATTTTTTCAAAGTTTTTTTTAAATGTATGTTTGTATGCACTTACCAAAGTCTTGACAACTGTCTATAAAATTCAAATGTATCATTTTAAGTCTACAGCATCTGTATCCATATGCCTTTCTCACCATTTTGGGTTTGTTTTCATTAAACAATATTTACTTTGTGGCTCTATTTTTATCCTTATTTATGAACAGTTATTTTGGAACTTGTCTGAACAAACATAAACTTCATTAAAAAGTTAATTAAGGATTAATTGTTACATGTAGTTTGTTAACGAGATACATGTATTAATCCTAATCAAATTTGAACCCTTGACATTTAATCAGGCTATGACATTCTGGTTCTCTGCGAATAAGGTGTAAATAACCGATTTCATTTTATTTTCTATTATAAATCTAGAAACTATGGTAAAATTATCTTCTTCAAAAAGTTGTAAAATGCTGACTATTAGTGAGGGATAATCTAGAACAAAAATTGTGTTGCTTCTTATAGACCAAATTCTACTACCGCTGTATGTACAAATATTACATTTTGTTTTCATTTTCTATTTTGACTTTAGTTTTATTTATTTATTTATTTTATTTTATTTTTTGTCGCCCCATAGATGAAAAAAAAATAAATGAAAATAAAAATAGAAAATGAAAATAGAAAATGAAAAAAATAAATAGAAAATATTTGTACCATAATCAGGAGAAAGTATCTGTCTACACTTCATAGTGATTGAGATTTGAATACTGTTGTGTGTTATGCTTCCTTGTACTATGAATGTGTTTAATTTTTTACAGACTTTTTCAGACTTTAAAAAAAATCACTGTTTCACATGTCATTTTATGATGATTGAATACAAACATGATTTTGTGGTGTAAAAATTTCCCTTTTGATTATTGGTTCTGATTTAGTATTATGTAATCGTGTGATACGTACGACACAATGACATCACAAAATTACAGGTGAATTATAAATACTTCCGATTTCCTTAAATGTACTACCAGGTACAGTTATCTTACTAGTGATTTAAGTTTTATTTCAGTTTCAAGACTAGTTATTCCTTAAAGTTCCATTTTTTCAGTATATATGTTATAGAGTGAATAAGTTACGATTCAAGATAAAAAGACTTTTTCCCTATTTAAAACAATCAGAATTTTTAAATAAAATAGTTTCATGACTACAGATCCTATTTGCCAAGGGTTTCAATTTATAGGAGGTTTTAATCCTAATTTGGTATCAAATAATTAATTAACCAAATTGAATGATACACACTACTTATAAGGATGTAGACATCAATTGTGAAACACGTTTTTTTTTTTCTTTCCTTTCAGAAACAGTGTTATAAATTGATCAATCAATAACTGTATTGTGTATATAACATTCGTATATAAAATAAAGAACTACCAAAAAAAATTGTTAATACAAAAAAAATTGTTAATGCATCAAGCCATTGGCAATAAGTGACCTTCAAAAGTTTGAAAGTAGTTGTGAGATATCCACAGCTTTAGAAATATTGTCATTATTTTATACTTAATACTTCTTTTAAGGTTATTATAAGAAAAATAGAAAATGATCACCATTTACACTTTTTCCTGTATGTTATATCTATTCTATACAAAGATAAATTTGACATTCATAGGAAAATAACAAGAATTATAAAAATACCTGTCATAATTTTACTTTTTCAAACTTACCTTTGTGTGTTCTAAACAGATTTGAGAAACAATAAAACCCCGGACAGAGTGTTAAAATGACAAGAAAAATTGACGACCTCAAGCCAATGTGACGATTCAACATGACATAAGATAATTATTATGTGTAAGACAGAACAGCTATCAAATCAATTAACAGGTAAATACAGGTGTATCAAAGGGGAGTTATATAGGAAAAATTTTATAAGTAGAGTTATTCCCCTTTTACCACAAAATCTTACAACACAATATGACAGATTTTTACAAGCAGAGTAATTCCCCTTTTACCACATATCATATTTATCCTATTGGACATGTTTTATAGAAGGAGTCATTTTCCTTTAACCCTGAGTTATTCCCCTTTTACCACAAATCATACCTTCTTCCTCATCAGTAAAGCCAACCGTCTTTCTCTTCATTGTACTGGACTGGATAACAGCCTTTCTCTGAGCATCCACTTCCTGTATATGGGCAGTCGACATTTCTTTTGAGTTGGTTTTGATGGTGATCTTTGGAGGTTCGTTGATGACGCTAGAGAATTTATTGGCTTTTTCAATGACAGACTTATTACTTCGGGGAGATATGATACTCTTCAGACCAGCATTGCTTAGTGACGACTCTGGTGGCGACATCGATCCTGGATCAGATTCAACATATTCTCGTCTTACTTCATGAAAAGTTTCCTTGACAACAAAGCCATCAGAGAAATCATCGAGAGTGCTACTGAGACTGACTTGATTTGAGTTGTCAAAGTCATTGGAAAGCATGCTTGAGGCCATGTCTTCAAAAGCAGAGTCTGTCGTAGACTCTGGACTCTGTAATGAGGTAGCATTATAGGATATTAAATGGATGGATCCATCTCCCTCATCAGCTGAGGTTGGTAGGATTCCAGTTTTTCCATCTCCTGCAAAGAAAGGAGTTGATAACAGTGAAATATAAATGGATATACAAGGACGTGCAAGATAATATGATGATATTGTATTGAATGAAGTCTTTCTACTAATGTTGCATTTTGTCCTGTTGTTGGCTGCAAGACTAAATTCACAAATATTGCCAAATATATCTTTTTAACTAATACCAATTAAATTTATTAAGGGCAAAATTGTGGCCTCTGTTTAAATTTGGAGTCGTTGCGAGTGTTTTCTATCCTCTTTTCTATTTTAACATGTATGGCATTTTTTTCCCACTGGAATTATGATAGGTGCAGTAAATAGAGTAAAACATTTTTACTACTTAATGTCCCAGTTTTAATGTTAACTGTTTTGTGAATTGTTTGTTTGGCATGTTCTGGTTGTCATTTGGTCTATACATTTTTTGGTCTCCTTTGTACGTTTCTTGATTCTTTGATACTGTCTCATGGATTAATTCACAGTCTTCATCATACAAAGTAAGCCATTATTGCTGTAGAAACAAAGAATGAGACTCTTGAAAAATTTGTTATCACTGTTATAAAGAGTACTGATTTTACAACAATGATAATGAATTATCAGGAATTGCAACTATTATTTGTACAGTGATAATGATATTACCAATTCACCAAATGGAAACAGTGAACTTTTAATGTTTGTATAATGTTGGCTACATTGGAATTTTAATGGCTAAAATCTCAAAAGATTCATTGCAAACTCCTACCAGCACTATACCAGTCATAAAAACAGTAAAAAATTCAACTATACAATAAATGGAACAAATTCACCACACTTGGCTTCTTACTAAGTGGCATTACTTCCAAGGCTACCTGTATTTAGTGACACATTTACCAATGATGTTTATTTATGCAAATTAATTTGAAGTACAACTTATAGATTTGTTTTTGCATCAGGTTTGAAAATATACTGAAGTCCCTTTGATATAATGAAACAATTATTTGGTTAGATATTGATTTAATATACATAATGATTTACGAATATATACAGTGATAATTGATTATGTATATATAGACATATATATTGATATTAGCAGCTCTGGAGATGTAACATCCTGTAAGTCTAGGCTACTGAGATACAGGGGTTGGATATTTTATCCATATATCAATTTAAGGTTAAACATTGACTCCACAGACTATATGTTGCTTGGGTCTGTAGTTATATTGAAGCAATGGAGTCAGCATTAATCACTTCATCAATTGGAGGTGAAATAGTGGCCCCACAGACCATGTTGCTCAGGTCTGTGTCTTTATTGAATCTTTCGAGTTTTAAACTTTATCAATAACTCAATTTAATTTAAAGTGAAACATTGGCTCAATAGACCATGCCGATAGGGTTAGTAGTTTATCACTTTATCACCACACCAATTTGAAACTTTATCACTACACCAATTTGAAAAATTGGCCCAACAGACCACATGGTTAGGTTCTGTATATATTGCTGGGGTCTGAACTTATATTGAAACACTGAAGTTGGTTGAAGCACTGAAGTTGGAAACTTCATCAATATATCAATCTAAGGTGAAATAATTTGGCTCCACAGACCATATGGCTGGGGTCTGTAGTTATATTGAAGCTATGGAGCTGGAAACTTTATCAATATCTCAATTTAAAGTAAACCATTGGCAGCTAGGGTCTGTTAATATATTTGAGTACAAGAATGGAAAATTTAATCAATTTTAGGTGAAATATTGGCTTCATATACCGTGTTGGGTGGGTCTGTAGTTATAGTGAAGCAGTCCAAAACTTTATCAATATATACCATGTTGGGTGGGTCTGTAGTTATATTGAAGCACTGCAGTCCAAAACTTTATCAACATATACCATGTTGGGTGGGTCTGTAGTTATATTGAAGCACTGCAGTCCAAAACTTTATCAATATATACATGTATCAATTTACGGAGAAACAAAGGCTTCATGAATGAACAAAAAATCTGATTCCTCTGATAGATGGTGAAACAAAATCATTTCACATTTTTTTCATGGCTTACCATGTATCTCTGGAATCATTTTGATAGCAACTAAATACAGGGGTCGGTAAATCAAACACCTAATTTGACCTAATTTTGCTTTGATGCTGACCTATATCCAGATGTGCATACCAATACAAGCAAGATGATCCAAAAATGTACAGTAATGAAGATGTGAACTTGGATATAATCTCAAAGTCAATCATGCAAAAAATGTAGGACAAAGTGACCTATTTTTGCCTGGATAATGACCTGTCACCAAAGTGAGTGTTTGGGACTGAATCTGATTAATTAATCTACCGATTTGAATCATATTCATTCATTGTATTGAACTAAATCTACTTATTGGATGCAATACCGAGGTTGAAGTACTGTCTGCAGAAAAAAAAAGATCTTTTCTTCA
Source organism: Modiolus philippinarum (assembly GCA_002080025.1). Taxonomy (NCBI): domain Eukaryota; kingdom Metazoa; phylum Mollusca; class Bivalvia; order Mytilida; family Modiolidae; genus Modiolus; species Modiolus philippinarum. Next base: position 63,359 of record MJUU01012649.1, on the reverse strand, counting down.
AAAGACCTATGTAAAGCAAATTTTAATTCTATGTTAAAGGTAACCTTACCTGGAATAAATACTGCTTTGAATTCAACCCTATCATTCTCATCATCCTCTGACTCCGAAATGTCTGAGTCTGCATCTTCCAATTCTTTTGTTTTGGCTTCCAACTGCAGATCATTTAAATATACATCCATTCCTGTTGTTTCTGGTACAGGCTCCTCCATAGCAACTACTGGAGGCGGACTTTTATTCATTCCAAAAAATTCTGCTCGTAACTCTGCAATTTTCTGGCTGTGTGGTGAGATTACCTCCTCCCTAGAGACCGGAGCAGCACTTTGAACTTGAGATGATGACTCAATTTGTACAATTTCTTCCTCAACTTCAGCGTCGTCTATCAAATAAGAGTCGGATTTCTTTTCAATGTTTATATCAGATTGTCTTACCTCAATTTTCCTTGATAATACAGGTGTTGGTGGTGGTATATCTGGCAGGAGGGGTGGGATACTCTCTGGAAGGGGTGGGGGAACTGATTCAACAGATGTGAGGGATGTCAGCGACACAGTGTCTGCTAGTGCATCAGGCAGACTTTTCCCAGTGGGTGTTATTTCACGTTCATCTAAATCCTCATTCATTAAATTGTCTGAAGTAATGTCTTCCTGAGAACTGATTTTTTCGTCACTGTATTCAATATTTCCTGATGCATCAATTTCTACAAGTTTATCCTGATTTTTCTTTTTCAAAATTCCTTTAATGTTATTTTCACTTTGATCATTATTAACAAAACCTGAATAATTGTCTGCGGTAATTGTGTTGACAGAATTGTCATTCACGGTATTTATTTGAGGTTTATCAGGATTTATAATTTCTATTTGTTTAAATGTATATGTCCCACTCTCTACAATATCTGACTGTTGTTGTGTAAAAACTTCCTCTTCTGTAACTCGATTATCCTCTATCTCAATCTGATCAGAAATATGATTGTCGTGAGTTGTAATTTCCGATTTATCAATATGATCCGATACTTCTTCAAAAGTTTTATCTGGTATTGAAGGCTGTGGGGCAAGCTCTTTCTTCTTTCTTGGAGGACGATTTGGCTTTTCAGTTATAGAAACTTTAGATTCTTTTTCTTCTAAAACATCTGGTTCCTTGTCAATGGAATTTTGTTGCAATGATTGTCGTGGGGGTTTAGGACGAGATTCCCTAGGGGAGATAATTTGTGGTACAGTAATATCTTGCTTTGATTCTACGGAAGAACTAACTGACAAGACCACCTCAGATTCAATAAGTTTTTGAGATTGCGTTGATTCTACCTTAGGTTCAGTGGAAACTCTAGGTGATGTTACATCTGATGTTGATGGCAGAGATTGGACAGTTGATGATGAAGGCAGTTCTTGTTGTTTGACAGAAGGTGGTTGGGGTGCGGGAGATTTTGGACGTTCAGGACTAACGGGAGGTTGAGGAGCTCGAGCTTTCTTTATTGGTTCATGTTTGACGGTTGTATCAACTTTGATAGGTTTTGGTATTTGACTGTCACTAGCTTTTAACGATCGTCTTTGAAGCCTATCCTGTTTATATTTAGGTTCAGTATCAAATGAATGATCAAATGTATATGACCCTCGTTTGGATCTTTTGTCAGAATCCTCTTTTTCAATCACATAACTACGTCTTTTTGCTGCATAATCTTTATCCGTTGAACTTTTGGAACGCCTTGGGAATCTACCTTTTTCTTTTTGTTCTTGTTCTTCTTTTTCTTTTTTGCGTGCTATATAATCCGATGGATTTCTCTGTAATAGAAAATAACATAGCTTGTAAAATTTTGTAAATATGCTGACATGTAACAGCAAGGTTGCTACAGTTTTTCTGGTTTCAGTGGTCTGAATTTCAGAACATACATATATACAGCTAGCTAAAATGAAAAGATAACAATAATATATGAAGACACAATTCTAATGAACTTATGTTTGTTAAGCTTAATTTTTGGGGAGTAACATCCAACGGAACCACCCCGGTAATTTTCAAATCGATTCAAAACATTTTGGATTTTAGGATTTTCGGGGATAAATCTAAGATTTTACTATGGAAACGTCTGTTTTTCGGTTCATCTAATGCGTCACTGGAAAACTGTGTCTGCAAAGGTAAAATCTATGATTTACCCCTCAGATCCTAAAATACAGTAGGATTATCTCCTAAGCACTGAAATAATACAAAATAAGTTTCAGTAACTTCTTCAATAAAAGGAAGAATATCAATAAGATCTACCCAACCATTGTCAGTAAGTGCAGGCAGTGTTGCCATAGATGACAACAAAGCAGGGGTTCAAATCCAGCCATAGACCTTGCTGGATTTTCCGATGCTAACAGGTTTAAAAAAAATGATTTTCATCACTTTTGACATCTGGAATAATATTCTACCTTTGCAACTCGACTTGCCAACACATTATTCATTGTCAGTAAAGACCTTAACAAGACTAACACGCATTAACTGAAGATTAAAAATTGTCTGTTGGAGATTTTGTTTCAAAAATGATTTTTCATCAATTAGAAATATAATAAGCAACTTTTCCTACCTTCTACTCTTGATGACAAAATAGGTAGTACAAATATTGACCTTAATTCCTCACAAAGTCAAACATATTAACAACACTTATTAAAACTGTGCCATAGAGATTAATACTGGAATTAATTCATAATCCCTTCTTCAACAACCGAGCCTTGTCATGACCTTTTATGAGGATAATTAATTACAAGAGACTCTCAAGAGCCTGTATAATCGCTCACCTGGACCATGGCTGACATAGATAAGGCATTTCCAACAGGAAAAACAAAACATAAAATTTAGCAGAATACTTTTTTTTTTCAAAAAATTACAGTATTCTTGTTTGGTTTTCATGGCAACTGAAAGCTCCACAATCCAATACTACCCATTACAGAACACCATTCAAAACTAGAGATTGTGCCTGTAAGACACAGATGCCCCACCAATAGATTTATAGCAAAAGATAACTTAAGTCAATTGGACATAAAATAAATACCCTGTCAGTGATGGAATATTGTGTGTAGTTGCTTAGAAGTGGACCTAAACCCAAAAATTTAACAAAGTCATTCAAGCATAAAATGTAGGTCATGAATACCCAGTGCTTCGTGAAACAGGTAGTTCTCCTATAGATGAATGTAACAGTGAAATATCATGATGCTACAATACTTAGTCATTGAGAAACAGCCTTAAATGCAAAAGTTAACCAAAGTCATTGAAGCGTAAAATATAGGCCAAAGCCACCTAATTGTCAGTGATTTGTGTAGTACTCATCAAGACAATTAATTTGATGAAACATCATTGTCTTATAATATGTAGTAATTGAGAAATGGACCTTAACGCAAAACTTAACCAAAGTCACTGAAGCGTACAATATAGGTCAAAGCCACCTAATTGTCAGTGATTTGTGTAATACTCATCAAGACAATTAATTTGATGAAACATCATTGTCTTATAATGTGTAGTAGTTGAGAAATGGACCTTAACGCAAAACTTAACCAAAGCCACTGAAGCATAAAATGTAGGTCAAAGCCACCTAATGGTCAATGATTAGGGTAGTACTCGTCAAGGCAATTAATTTGATGAAACATCATTGTCTTATAATGTGTAGTTGTTGAGAAATGGACTTACATGTAAAACTTAGAGTCACTCAACCATGAAATGTAGGTCAAACAGTCAAACTGCCTAGTGAACTCTGTAGTACTATCTAGGATCTACCTACTGGCCTACTATAATTGTTCTATACCTTACAGTTTCCGAGAAATGTACCTTAACGCAAAACTTAATCGGACGTACGGACGGAAGGACAGACATGGGCAACACTATATGCCCCTTCCACATTCGTGGGCAGGGCATAAAAAAATTGGGCAGGGGTTCCCCTTATAATCAAGGTAATACATATTGCTTAAATTAAAACATTCAGACCACAATTCAAATAAAAATTCAAAAATTTGGACAGAGGTTCCCCTTAAAATCAATAGGGCCAATGTAAAAACTATGTTCCAGATGGTGACCATCTTGGATGAGGTACGGACCTGCCAGATAAATTTTTTGGAAGGGACCATCTAAGGACCATTGTGACTAAGTTTGGTTATAATTGGAATGGTAGTTTCTGGGAAGAAAATCTTTGAATGTCTTGTCCATAGGGTCCAATGTTAAAACTATGTTCCCCGCTGGCGGCCATCTTGGATGACGTACCGACCTATCAATACCTTTTTTGGAAGGGACCATCTAAGGACCATTGTGACTAATGTTGGTTATAATTTGACTGGCAGTTTCTGAGATCTTTGAATGTCTTTTCCATAGGGTCTTATGTTGAAGCTATGTTCCCTGCTGGCGGCCATTTTGGATGAGGTACAGACCTGCCAGATACCTTTTTTGGAAGGGATCATCTAAGGACCATTGTGACTAAGTTTGGTTACAATTGGACTGGTAGTTTCTGAGAAGAAGATCTTTGAATGTCTTTTTCATAGGGTCCTATGTTAAACCTATGTTTCCCGCTGGTGGCCATCTTGGATGAGGTACCAACCTATCGATACCTTTTTTGGAAGGGACCATTTAAGGACCATTGTGACTAATGTTGGTTATAATTGGACTTGTAGTTTCTAAGAAGATCTTTGAATGTATTTTCCATAGGGTCTAATGTTAAAACTAAGTTCCCCGCTGGCGGCCATCTTGGATGAGGTATGGACCTGCCGGATACAATTTTTGGAAGGGACCATCTATGGACCATTGTGACTAAGTTTGGTTATAATTGGACAGGTAGTTTCTGAGAAGAAGATCTTTGAATATCTTTTCCATAGGGTCCAATGTTAAAACTATGTTCCCCGCTGGCGGCCATCTCAGATGAGGTAAGGGCCTGCCGGATATCTTTTTTGGATGGGACTATCTCAGGACCATTGTGACTAAGTTTGATTATAATCGGGCTGGTAGTTTCTGAGAAGAAGATCTTTTAATGTATTTTCCCATAGGGTCCAATGTTAAAACTATGTTCCCCGCTAGCGGCCATCTTGGATGAGGTACGGACCTGCCGGATAATTTTTAAAGGTGACTACCCAAGGACTATTGTGACCAAATTTGGTTTCAATTTGCACAGTGGTTTCAGAGGAGAAGATCTTTGAATGAAAAGTTTACGACGGACTACAGACGGACGGACAGACAACGGACGCCAAGTGATGCCAAAGCTCACCCTGGCATAGCCAGGTGAGCTAAAAATGGTTTCTGAATGAGTATTGTGACAGATCATTGTTGGTTTCAACAACTCTGCAATTGTTATATAAAAGATGAAGCAAAATTTATGCTTCCCCTTTTTTCATTCCATTTTTGTGAAAGGCAAGGTAAAAAATAAATAATTCTTTACTATGTTTTGCTGATATGACACGATTGCTATACCGTACTTAACAGAACATTATTAAATGTTATTTTGGAATAATTACTTTTTTGTTTTTAAGGCAAAAAGCTAAACCTGTTATTTTAATAAGACAAACGAGGTACATAAATATGACTAACATTTAATGCATTATGTATTTATCTTTGTACAACGATAATTTGTTATTTGTCAACAGAAAACACATTTTGTCCAAAAATATAACAATAACATTCTACAATGCATTAAATCTTGACTTCAGGCTTGTATAAAAAAATATGATAAATATGATAAATATGATAAAAGATGCTGAAACATATTATCTTTTTTTTTTCCTAAAGGGGACGGAGGGGATATTGTTTTCTAGAGGCAAACATTTGGCATTATCTATAACTTGACTGAGAGTATTCATTTCATGATGGGGTGAAATCATGTATGAAAAGTAAAAGCATCAAGACATGACAAAAGGGACTTAACTCTGGATTGAATACCTAGCCCTGTCAATATAAGATGAATTAGACTAGACATAAATGTAAAAACACATATCAATCAAAATATAAATCAAGTACATGTATCCTGATCTACATGTTATATAACAAAATATATAGGATATTTACACATTTGTGTTGATAAGGCAGAAAATTCATAAAACAAAATCGATTTTCTATGGAATTCATAATATTTAAATACTGATGTAAGTTTCGGTATTATCAATATTAAATTTTATAAAATATTAACCTTTCCTAGATACATTGTTATTTATTATGAGAAAATGACATCATATTAAATATTTAGATACCCCCCCCCTTTTTTAACCTTTTTCATCCATCTATATAACTTTGGTCTTGTACTTTATTCATATTTTATGATCCTAGACATCTCCCTTTTTCAACCCAATTAGATGATTTGGTTTTTTGTTTTTTGGGTTTAGATTTTCTGTTATTGACAGGGAAGGGCTAAAAATGACTGAAAGTGAGCAGAGTAGAACTTAATCATCTCTAAAAGTCACCTTCTTCCATTTTCACAAAGGATATCTACATTTAACATGTACAAAATACATCAAAATATACAAGACATCTCCAATCAATATGAAAAAATGACTTTCCAATGAAATCTGCACAAAACCATTGCTCTTTTATGCTGTGAAATGATTTTCAATTAAGCAAATACTGAATAAATTTATGTTGAATGCTTTGCAAAGATTTGTTCTTTTAATATCAATTTAAATACTGAAAAGCAAATTAAAAAACAAAGAATATAAAAAATATTTTTGTACCAAATAAATAAATGTGATCGTACCTTATTTATTGGAAAAATGTCTACCTGCCGGCCACACCTGAACTGGGTGGAATCCAGGTGATAAAATTGACTTATTGATTTTAAATCTTGTCAACAGTGATAGCTACTTCACAATTCCTGTTTCCACGGATCACAAAAATGTAATACTTATTTCTTATCTATATTTATTTCAAATATTTTCACAAACCAAATCATTAATGTCGACAAGTATCTATATTCAATGGAAAAAATCATTTACAGCCTAGGAGCGTATCTGAAAAACTGCATAAGCCCCCCCCCCTTTTTTTTTGTTCAATGCCCTCATAATGCATGTGAAATTTTGTAAATCAAACGAAAGCATTTATGTATTTATTTATTATACTGCAATGCTATCATACATGATGCTCTGAAAAAGGGACATAACTCAAGAGAAATATTTTTTTTCATCAATGAATAAATAAATAGAAAAGATGGTAATTATTTTGGTGAGGGTATACCCAACAAATAACAAAGAACCTGTTTTTTTTATATATTGTTACACTTGAAACATTAAATATTCAGTGATTGAAAAGGTAAACTATACTTCACCACTCGGCTATCCAGCCCCTATCTCATTTGAGCTATGAAAACTTATCTTTATTTTTTAATATTATAACTCCCAATAAGTATACTTTTTTCTTAAGTGCATGAAGTATAGCCTATCAATATTATCAATGTTAAACAAAACTTTGTCTGGTATGTATATTTTCACAGAACTAAGGATCTATAGGAGCTTAAGTTTACAGATGGTAGAGGGTAGCCTATTAGTAGCACCCATAACTTGTGTCCCACTAACCTGGTGATATGATGATTTGTATATCTTTTATAACTATGTATACAATAAAATGACTATCAATACACAAATAAATGTTTCCATTTCTCTGAGATTTTTAAAATTCTCATGTAAACATTATTATCTTTGTGTGTATCAAATATCAAAAGATCAAAGGAATTTGATATCTTTATAAGCAATAAAAGAGGAATCTTTATAAGAAATAACCAATATAAAAAGCTATTACATTTTATTCCTATTTTTACATCAATACTGTAGTATTTTGTATACACTCAAAGTACACTTAGCAAAAAAGTAAGTTAAACTTATAAATACCTTGTTCACATGATCAATTTTATTCTGAATTCAATTGAAATGCTTTGCGTTCACAAATTAATTCTGAAGTTGTAAATCAGATTTTGCTTCTGTGAAATGATGTCGTTTCACATCCAAATTAACGCTAATTACGAATTCAAACTTACAAGACAATGCAAATCAGGCGACATTGTTTCATGTACATTTACTCCATATCCTTTTATTGCTTTTTT
>MJUU01012649.1:32183-47402 GCA_002080025.1 Modiolus philippinarum | reverse complement strand
AGTGAGAGTTGCCAATGTTTGAAGTGAGAGTTGCCAATGTTTGAAGTGAGAGTTGCCAATGTTTGTAGTCAGAGTTGCCAATGCTTGTAGTGAGAGTTGTCAATGTTTGTGAGAGTTGCAAATGTTTGGACATAGAGTTGCTGATGTTTGGACAGAGTTGCAAATGTTTGGACAGAGAGTTGCCAATGTTTGTAGTAAGAGTAGCCAATGTTTGTAGTGAGAGTTGCCAATGTTTGAAGTGAGAGTTGCCAATGTTTGGACAGAGATTTTCCAATGTTTGGACAGAAAGCTGCCAATGTTTTTACTGAGAGTTGCCAATGTTGGGAACTATAGTTGAAAATGTTTGGAGTGAAAAAATGCCAATATTTGGATTGAGATTTGACAATGTTGCCAATGCTTGGAGTAAAAGTTGCCAATGTCACTGCAGTGAAAGTTGCCAATGTTAAGAGTAAGAATTGAAAATGTTGACAGAGTTTTGAGTTCAAGCCACAAATGTTTGATTGAGATTTGCCAGTATTTGGATTTAGATTTCCAAATGTCTGAAGCAAGAGTAGACAGTGTTTGGAGTTCAAGTCCCCTATGTTTTGAGTGAGAGTTGGTAATGTTTGGAGTGAGAGTTGACAATGTTTGGAGTGAGAGTTGCCCATGTTTGGATTGAGAGTTGACAATGTTTGGAGTGAGAGTTGCCCATGTTTGGATTGAGAGTTGTCAATGTTAGCTGAATGCACTCTTTTCCTGTCATTTTAAACTGACAATATGGAGTTGATAAGGCAACAAAGAGTATACAGGAAAACTAGCAATTTTCTCAATTCTGCCACCCAGAAACAACAAATAATGTATTGTGAGAGATTTTAACCATGTGTAAAAGATCCAAGTGCAATGTCTAAAAACTCAGTATCCCCTGTCCCATTTCAATAATCTTGTAAACGTTCCGACAAACATTGTGAAACATGTTGAACATACTTTACGTCCAATGTCCCATCAATAATAACAAATACAAATATGTTACATATGGACCCATTTAAACCAAACAATAGTCGATGTCAAATTCTATTTTTACAAGAAAATCGGTGAAATATATTTGACATCTAAAACTTCAAATTAAATCTCACGTTTCATCTGTATCTCTTATTTCAATCCATTTTTTAAATATACGTGTACTTTTTAATGTATCTATGTAGAAATCTCGGCTTTACTATGTAACAAAGTTAGGGGAGGGAATGTCATTCTTAACTCAACCATATCATTAATGAAAAAATCATATCTTTTGAAAGTGTCAGCTAGTTGTGGAAAGGGACGGAAATGACAACTATTTACGTGAAGGGAACATAAGTAAGACAGAAATGTGGCAATGGAGGATGAAGAGACACGAGTAAAAAACTATGTCATCTCAACTCAAATCATTTACCGACAGTAATAAAATACTGATGTCTGTTTGGTGAAGACAGTTCTGACAAAACTACCTTCTACCCTTCATAAGCCTACCCTTCATAAGCATTTTACATTTCAAATAATTAACACATTCAAATCTTTGTATAAGCGAAATTTTGAGGAGTTAACAACCCTTTTCAGTTTTATGCCAGCTGTTTTCTACCACAAGTCATATTTGACCTTCCGCTTGGTCTTTCCAAAAAGCTAGGACCAGGCGTTACTATATTAAGAAATGTCAAATGATGAAAGCAACTTTAAAGTCAAAATGACAAATTTATCAAATTTATAATAATTTTGATTCTTAAACAGAAAAGTTAGCCTGAAGTGTCGATATGGCCAGTCTGGTGTGAACATTAATGACTCTAGGGAAAAATGATTTCAACAAATTATGATATTTGTTTGACATAAAGTGATGTTTTACATAATTTATATCATCACCTTTAATATATACCTACCAGGTAACTACAGGTAATATCAGGTAAAATGTTATATTTCTGTAATAACTCTCTCTCAAGTGGAATAAAATCAGTAGCTAAGTTACATAAACTTGGAATAATAGATTAACTCTCACTAAAACTGCTAAATTCAAATATACACTTGGTCTTTGTACAAGAATTTTTTGCCTCCCAATGATCTGTAAGAATCTGTTAAGAGGTTTTAGGAAGTATTCAATAAAAAAAGCCCAGCTGGGAATTGGTAAGATAGGGTTACCAGGGATCCTATCAAAAAATTAAATAAAGGATTTCATGCAACTTGTAGTAAAGCATCTACGTATGCAAATGACTTATGGAAGACGGAACATGCCATACATACAGAATGATAGGGGACTTCAATTCAGGTTTCTGGACTAATATACAATTCCATACATAGGACTTAATATGAAGTCTTGTAATAGTAGGTAGGTTTGATGTGAAAATCCTTCACTTTCTAATCGAACTGAATTGATTCAGGTTAAATAAAGAGGGTAAACTATTTTGCTTAAACACTTTTACTTTCAATAAATCACAAATGAAAACCATGTCATTAGTTGTAAATTCGGGCTATTCAAACAAATAAAATCTTTTATTTACATGTTTTCACACTTAAGTTGAAAAATGAACATTAAATGGCACTCAATGTCAAAATAATGTGTGCAGTTACAACTAAAGTCACCTTCATCGGCAAGTTTTTGTCCATTACAATAATGTTTCTATGACAATACATAGTATTCTCCTTGTCAAATTGACCTTTTTACCAGCAAAAATTTTTACACAATCTGAGTTTCAATTTATCTGCCATTTTCATTTCAGCGAATGATTTAAAAAATTTTTCTTTCAAATATTTCCAGCTTCTTGAAAAATGCATGAAGATGAAAAAAATGTCACCTCCGGGTGTCACCTTCCATCAAATATTTGTAAATAATTGTAAACTCCTTGATAAATAAAAGGATATAGAAATTTAAAATGGGATTATTTAAGAATTTTTTCATCCCCATAGGATAAAATACAAAGTAGACAATTAGATGAATGATATTGACTGGGCTCAGCCCTATTTTTAAATCTTAAGTCGTTACAAGTATTCTCAATTAAGGACTTCTACTGAGTTCATTCAACTAATACGTATAAATTTTCTTACTATAATCATTGTTTGGGTTGTAAAGATTGTTGTTTTTGTAAAACATAACTATCTTTATGCAAGAACATGAATTCTTCTTTTATCATGTAGTAAAAACATATATCTACGAAGGTCATAAGGCCATGGAAAGCACACATGTCAATACTACTAAATACTTACTCGCAGTTTCGTTATTCCTTTCAAAACCGCTAATGCCATTTTGGAATTTTTTCACTTAAACAAAGAAGTTCCAATTGACGAAATTTTACAAAAAATCCAAACATAGAAATTAGAGCTGCATTCTTTTTCACCTGTTCCATTACATTGTTGTAATATAAAGGAGTGAGACGGGCTGTGACTGTCCTATTACAATAGACCATTCACAAGTCAACCAAATCTAAATTTTGTTATTTTAACCCCGATCCTACAGAAAGTACCCATGAATCAATACAATCGTCAAAATTCTTATTCGCTTGATTGGAATTGTCCAATCAATCACCTATGTCCAGATCATCTATATTGACAAATTATTCAATTGATTCATCAAATTTATCGCTTGTAAACATCAATAATGTTCATATTTTTGTTTACTATCTTCAGGTGAGAATTTGACAACAAATTTCACACTACAGTAAAAATTTCACTATGAAAAATATCTTCCCCACCCAGAATAAAGTTGTAAGATGTTCAAATAAAACAGATTTAATTGGGTTAAAGCTAACATTGACACTTCTGATCAGTATAATAGAAAGATTATGTGTATTATCCCTTTTCTGTGTATTGCCATATTTACACTATATCTTATATAGTAGTGAAATACATTGTTGTTCTAAAATTATTATAAAAGATAATAAGGGGTGAAATTCAAATTTATACCTGAGGCTGAATGGTGTCCACTAATTACATGTCATAAAGCTTTTAGACAAACATACTCAAATGGATGTAAATATCTTTGTTTACTTTTAAAATCTGTAAAATTAGTTTTCAGGAGGTGGACCAACAGTATAATATTATCAAATGCCATGAACAAGTAATGACTACATGCAATGGTATGTTATGCAGCTTCAAAAAATACTGGTTACCTTATGTTTTATATATTAAAGTCCAATAAAAAAAGTCGAAGTGTCCACGACCATCATCAGCACACCATAAAATGCAGCAGTCTGTTTTTTATGTTACTATAATCCTGTTCAACTAATACATCATGGACTTTATAAAGAAATGTTAACTGAGCAATGCAACATTTTTTTTTCATTTTTCTTTTATATCTTTGTTTCTATAATATCTTATCACAAAACCGAGAAACAGAAAAAACATAAGACAGGTTGATCTCATTTCAATATTAATCTGGAAGATGCAAATATTGTAACTGCAATAATCAAAGAATTCAAAAGAATTTCAAGGTAAAGGTAACATATCTATAAGCAAAGCATCTTCCAAATAAAAACAGCAAATGGACTTATAATCCAATATTTTATAGACAAAAGTTCAGTTCTGAGGGATGTATAGTCATCCTAGCAAAAACACATATCAAAAATGGCATTTCCTACGCTAAAAATGAGATAAATTAGAGATGAGGTAACAGTTTGTATTTTCTAATTCTCCCAAGGTCAATGTCAAGGTCACATATTTAGAAATATTTTGTAACTCTCTGAGAAAACTTCCACCAGATATTACAAAAAAAACTCATAAGATAGAAGATTTACTTGGGCCAAGGCCATGGTCAAAATATTTATCCTACATTCATGGTACTCTTGGAAAACATTAATCATAAGGACATATATGAAATATAAACACCATAACACTTAATGTCTATGATTTACAAACAAGGTTAAAGTTTATGTTAATGTCCAGAAATCCATCAAGGTCAAGTTTAGATAAACTTGTAGACTTATACCTGTCAAGACCTAGCATTGTCTACACTAAACCCTGTCCAGGTTTAACTGTGCCTGTGATTTGTCAGAATATCTGTTCTGATGTTAAGACTCGTTCAGTAACATAAAATGATATGCATTTGGATTTTAACTATGGCAAAATCTAGAATGGTTATTTAAATATAGAAGCATTTTTTTTCCAAAATAATATATTTCTTTGATGAAAATGGCTGAAAATTATAATTACATGTCACAATCTGCTAAGGAAATACACAGGAAAAACACAAATTAGACAAAAGACAAACGTAAACAACAATAGGAACTCAGGACAGCTGGACTTGGTACCGGCACTAGCAAAAGCCAGCGGTAGGGTTAAACTGGTTTATGGGTACCCAAATCTCCCCTTTATCTGTCCAGTTTCCCTATAGTTAAGTTAAGTGTTAGTTTAACATTGGACCCCATGGGAAACACTAAGTTCCCCGCTGGCTGCCATGTTGGATATCGGGCTGACCTGAAAAACACCTTTTTGCAAGCGACTACTCAATAACTATTGCGGCCAAGTTTTGTTCCAATTGGCTCATTACATTCAGAGGAGAAGATCTTTGAATGTGTTTTCCCATAGGGTACAATGTTAAAACTATGTTCCCCACTGGCCGCCATGTTGGATATAGTGTGATCCTGAAAAACACCTTTTTTGCAAGGGACCACCTAAGGACTATTGTGGCCTAGTATTGTTCCAATTGGCTCAGTAGTTTCAGAGAAGAAGATCTTTGAAAGTGTTTTCCCATAGGGTCCAATGTTAAAAATATGTTTCCCCCTGGCGGCCATCTTGAATATCGCGCTCACCTGAAAAACACATTTTTGTAAGGAACCACCCAAAGACTATTGTGGCCAAGTTTGGTATCACTTGGCTCAGTAGTTTCAGAGAAGAAGATCTTTGAAAATGTTTTCCCATAGGGTCCAATGTTAAAACTATGTTTCCTGCTGGCAGCCATCTTGAATATAGCACTGCCCTGAAAAACACCTTTCTTGCAAAGGACCACCTAATGACTATTGTGACCACGTCTGGTTCCAATTGGCCCAGTAGTTTCAGAAAAGAAGATCTTTGAATGTGTTTTCCCATAGGGATCAATGTTAAAACTGTGTCCCCTCTGACGGCCATGTTGATTGTAGCGCAATCCTGAAAAAACACCTTTTTTGTAAGGGACAACCGAAAGACTATTGTGGCCAAGTTTGGTACCAATTGGCTCAGTAGTTTCAGAGAAGAAGATCTTTGAAAATGTTTTCCCATAGGGTCCAATGTTAAAACTATGTTTCCCGCTGGCAGCCATCTTGGAAATTGTGCGGACCTAAAAAACACCTTTTTTGTAAGGAACCACCCAAGGACTATTGTGAAAGAGTTTGGTTCCAATTGGCTCAGTAGTTTCAGAGAAGAAGATCTTTGAAAGTGTTTTCCCATAGGCTCCAATGTTAAAACTATGTTTCCCGCTGGCAGCCATCTTGAAATTCGTGCAGACCTTTAAAACACTCTTTTTGTAAGGGATCACCCAAGGACTATTGTGGCCAAGTTTGGTTCCAATTTGCCCAGTAGTTACAGAGGAGAAGATCTTTGAATGTGTTTTCCCATAGGGTCCAATGTTAAAACTATGTCCCCCGCTGGCGGCCATGTTGAATGTAGTGCGATCCTGAAAAACACCTTTTTGTAAGGGACCACCCAAAAACTATTGTGGCCAAGTTTGGTACCAATTGGCTCAGTAGTTTCAGAGAAGAAGAACTTTGAAAATGTTTTCCCATAGGGTCCAATGATAAAACTATGTTTCCCGCTGGCGGCCATCTTGGAAATCACGCAGACCTAAAAACACCTTTTTTGTAAGGGACCACCCAAGGACTATTGTGGCCAAGTTTGGTTCCAATTGGCCAAGTAGTTTCAGAGAAAAAGAATTTGAAACGTTTTTTTCCATAGGGTCCAATGTTAAATTTTGGTCACAGCTGGTGGCCATCTTGGATGACGTACAGACCTGAGCAACACAATTTTTAAAGGGGACCACCCTTAGGACTATTGTGGCCAAGTTTGTTTTCAATTGGCCCAGTGGTTTCAGAGGAGAAGATCTTTGAATGAAAAGTTTACGGACAGACGGAAGGACGGACGGACGATGGACGCAAAGTGATTGCAAAAGCTCACCCTGGCATAGCCAGGTGAGCTAATAAAAATGATATGTCACCGATCATCTTTTTCTGTTATAAGGCTTAGAAAATCAGGCCAAATTCAGTATTTTTCATCAATATTTAAAAAGAATATATAGGGAACTGAGAGAATATGCTTATTGTTTAGCTTTCACATGAAATAAATATCGGATAGATATTTTTTATTTTTTGATATTTTAGAGATATTTTTATACAATTCAGCTATATGTTGAGCTTAAAAAATATATAAGTCACCGTTTGATTAAGACAGATATTTCATATAGTTAATGAAATAGACAATATTTACGGGAAAAGGGTGCTAATTCGCAGGAAAGTGTATGACACTCTTATTACGTCACAATGAAAAGGCCAAATAAGGAATATTCCAGCTGGAAAATCAAGTCAATTCCACATCAGACTCGTGTTTCGCAAATGCGCCGTGTATTAGTGTCGATCTACCTTAACTATGTTTCAGCTTCCAACACTACCACACCATGACATCAATCAGAACAGAGTGAAAGTAAACTTTAAAGATAAAAGTCAAATGAATCCAGACAAAAGCCAGAGTAGCAGAACTTAATGACATGAAAAGTCAAGTGCATAATGAAGAAAGCTATAATACTCAAACATACTATGAGAACTTAATCCTATGGAAGTCAAGTGCACCTAAAGAAAGCCTGTGTACTCAAAACAGTCCACCAGAACTTCATCATATAGAAAGTAAATATGTACCCTGAAGAAACTTAAGTGTACTCAAACAGACCACCAGGACTTTATCGTATGGAAAGACAAGTGCATCCTGAAGAAAGCCATAGTAATCAAATGAACCAGCAGAATTTTATCATTTGAAAATTCCAGTACAAACCCTGAAGAAAACCAGCTTGAGTGTACTAAAACAGACCACTAGAACATAATCACAAGATAAGTCAACGAGAAATTCTGAAGAAAAACAGTGTAATATAACAGATAAACATAACTTTATAAAATGAAAATTCAAGTGCACGCTAAAGAAATCAGTACTCAAAAAAGAGTTTTCAAACAGACCAGCATGATATTTCAAGTGCACTCTATTGAAAGCCAGAGTACTCAAACAGACCTGCATATCTACATGACATAAAACAAGATGTTTTTGTGAAACACTACATACGCGCCAGATTCTACAGTAAAATATATGAAAATACCCAATTTCACCCCTTTTTGACCTCTGTGACCTTGACATTTGACCTAATTTTTTTTGCATATTTATGTTCCTCCTGACAAGACTCATTTTAACACTTGCCAAGTATTAAAAGTCTATCTTGCATAGTTCAATAGTTGTTTATTACCATAAAAACACCCAATTCAACCCCTTTATTCTGAAACAGATGAAGCCCCTTTGAGCCTCTTATTCATTGAAATGGTTTTGATTGTTAAATGTATCTGTTTAAACATGCTATAAAATTTTAAAATTCATTTCTTTTTTCATTTGTCCCCCTTTGGGCCTTTTGTTTCTCAAAAATGGTAAATGCTACCTCAAATCTGTCGACATACTACAGTTGCGCAATTTTATTAGCAATTACATAAAACAAACCCAGTCTCAATAGGATAAATAATAAGGATTCTACAGTCAGATATGTGAAAACATCCAATTTCACCCCTTTTTTTACCTCTGTGACCATGACCTTTGACCTGACCTAATTTTTTTTTTTGGGGGGGGGCATATTTATGTTCCTCTTGACTAGGCCTATACACTTGCAAAGTATGAAAAGTCTAGGTCAAAAGTTATAGCCAAGGTTAAAGTTTCGGACGCACGGACAAACAGACAGGACAAAAACAATATGCCCCCAGATCGAGGATACAAATCAAGTGCACCCTGAAGAGAGCTAGAGTACTCAAGAAGACCAGAAGAACTTAATCACTTGAAAAATCAAGTGCAAATCCAGCAGAAAGCCTGTGTTTACTCAAACAGATCAGCAAAACTTAATCAGATGAAAAGTCATCCACAAACACTGAAGAAAGTCATAGTACTCATACCGAACAGAAGAAATTAATCACACGAAATGTCAAATGCACCATGAAGAAAGCCATAGTACTCAAATAGACCAGCAGAACTATATCACATGATGAATATTCCAGAATAATCAGAAGGAAAAGCTACAATACTCAAAGAAAACAGACCTTAGCAAAAATAACCATGTCACATGGTGATAAATCTAGTGAGGACATTTGAAAAAGTCTTAGTACTACTAAACTAGTAGAACTAAGTGAATGTTACATTATTTCACAGTAATTTAAGTTGATTGATCCTTTGAAAAAGTCTGAAAATACTTAGAACTGTGGAACTCAGTGAAAATACTAAGAACAGAAGAGCTCAGTGAAAGGACTAAGAACATAAAAGCTCAGTGAAAGTACTAAAAACAGTGGAGCTCAGTGAAAGTACTCAGAGCAGTAGAGCTCAGTGAAAGTACTAAAAGCAGTGGAGCTCAGTGAAAGTACTAAGAGTAGTGGAGCTCAGTGAAAGTTCTAAGAGCAGCACAGCTCAATGAAAGTACCAAGAGCAGTGGAACTCAGTGAAAGTACTAAGAGCAGTGGAGCTCAGTGAAAGTGGTGGGAGCAGCAGAGCTCAGTCAAAGTACTAAGAGCAGTAAAGCTCAGTGAAAGTACTAAGAAGAGCAGAGCTCGGTGACAGTACTCAGAGCAGTGAAGCTCAATGAAAGTACTCAGAGCAGTGAAGCTCAATGAAAGTACTAAGAGCAGTAGAGCTCAGTGAAAGTACTAAGAGCAATAGAGCTCAGTGAAAGTACTCAGAGCAGTAGAGCTTAGTGAAAGTATAAGAACAACAGAGCTCTGTGAGAACACTAAGAGCAGTAGAGCTCAGTGAAAGTACTAAGAGTAGTGGAGCTCAGTGAAAGTACTAAGAGTAGTGGAGCTCAGTGAAAGTGGTGAAAGCAGCAGAGCTCAGTCAAAGTACTAGGAGCAGTAAAGCTCAGTGAAAGTACTAAGAAGAGCAGAGCTTGGTGAAAGTACTCAGAGCAGTGAAGCTCAATGAAAGTACTCAGAGCAGTGAAGCTCAATGAAAATACTAAGAGCAGTAGAGCTCAGTGAAAGTACTAAGAGCAGTAGAGCTCAGTGAAAGTACTCAGAGCAGTAGAGCTCAGTGAAAGTATAAGAACAACAGAGCTCTGTGAAAGTACTAAGAACAGCAGAACTCAGTGAAAGTACTAAGAGCAGTAGAGCTCAGTGAAAGTACTCAGAGCAGTAAAGCTTAGTGAAAGTATAAGAACAACAGAGCTCTGTGAGAGCACTAAGAGCAGTAGAGCTCAGTGAAAGTACTAAGAGTAGTGGAGCTCAGTGAAAGTATAAGAACAACAGAGCTCTGTGAAAGTACTAAGAACAGCAGAACTCATTGAAAGAACTTAGAGCAGCAGAGCTCAGTGAAAGTACTAAGAGTAGTGGAGCTCAGTGAAAGTACTAAGAGTAGTGGAGCTCAGTGAAAGCACTAAGAGTAGTGGAGATCAGTGAAAGCACTAAGAACGGCAGAGCACAGTGAAAGTTCTTAGAACACCAGAGCTCAGTGAAAGTACTAAAAGCAGAGGAGCTCAGTGAAATTAACATAATATCATTGTGAAAAGTTTAGTGTACCCTTTCAAAGTTTTGTCAAGTGTAGCTCTAGAACCATCAGAGCACACATTGCCCCATTTGCAGAATTAGAAATGCATGATAACAACTGTTTCTATGACCAATTGCAAAACATTGTATGTAAAGAATCAAAATAAATATTTGAACATAAGAAAATTCAAGCCTCTTACATAGTTCTCTAATTGAAGTTTCAATAATCAACAGCATTCCATTTAAATATAAATTCAAAGTCCACTTCATTTATTATTCCTATAATAATTACCTTGACTGGAATCCGACTTTTCTTTGGTTTATCCATCTCTAATTTTTTAATATTTTACTATTTGTATAACTTGTTCCATCATGTACAAGTAAAATTGAAATTTAAATTCGAATAAATTATGGTTTCAAATTACAAATTAAATCCAAGGATAGGTGCCAAATGCATTAGAACAACAGTGGAATCTACAACTGAATTCCGTGACTTTTGGTAAAACGTTCCCACTAGATTTAACGATAGAATTAAATCAGGATCCATTTAAATAAGATGACCAGAAATGATTATCTGGTTTACAAGTAGATTACTTTTTTGGTCTTCAATGCGTATCTATTCATAAATATGAATGAACTTATTCAAAAGATAGAAAAAAAGAAAACAGATTTATCAATATTTCACAGTATATTTAAATTTCAGGGATATAAACCCCATGGCGTTTCACTTTACTACGATAGGCGCTGACGACTAATTAGTTAAATATTTTCACAGATTACAGAGGTCAAAACAAAAATCGACCTTAAAAAGTGACGATAACACCATATACCCTGCTGTTAGAACCCCGCCTTTTACTCAAAAGATTTACCATGGATGGGTACCTATATGTGATAAAAGGATGGTTATATGTATACAATATACAATCATAGCGTATCTGTATAGGTAAAAGATCAAAGCCAATGATTACAAACTTTAACAACTTCAATAGACATTTTTATTATATCAATGAAAGCGGGATATTGAGACAGGACACATATTTGTATGTTTTTTTTTCTTCATAATATTGCAAATGATTTTTATCTGAACAAAATTTTATATAAGTAAGTTGCTCATCGGGGTAAGATGGGTTTTTAAAAGTATTAATTTGAACAAATAAATCATGAGGTATTGAAATAGACTAAAAATCAAACTAGGTGGTAAAAAACCTTGATGCTACATCACATTGATTAGACTTGAGTTTGATTTGTGAACATGCACATTATGTCAACCTCTTTGTTTCTACCAATATAACACTATCATTGATGTACAAGAGGCTCTCACAAGCCTGTATAGCTCACCTTGACCATCAACATTATAATAATCCAGTACAAAATATGCTGAATTATGTCTGCCGATGACTACTATCTTTGATTAAGTATGAACATATACAACACAAAGTTTTAAAGGGGGTCCAAGGACAATTGTGACCAAGTTTTTTCCCATTGGTCTTGTATAGATTCAGAGGAAAATATTTTTTAATGCTTTTCCCATATCTTCCATTGCTAAACTTAAATTTGTTACCTGATGGTCATCACATTGGATAAGGTATGAACATAAAAATCAAAAAGTTTGAAGGGGACAACCCAAGGACTGTTACTATCAAATTTGATTAGAATTGTTCAAAAGGTGTGAGAGGAGATCTGAGAATGCATTTTAAACAGGACCAACTGAGGAGTGTCATGAAAATTTGGTTTAAATTTGCCAGGAAGAAGATCTTTGATTGAAATGACAACAGACATCAAGTGATTACAAAAGCTAATCATGGCTAAAAATGCCAGGTGAGCTAAAAAATAAATATGATATATGGTGAAAGTAAACAAGACATATAACCAGCCATGGATTCCTGTCTATTGGTAATGCGATTAAATTTCAAAATAAGAATCAGACACTTCCTGATTTAATTACGGAAAACTGAAATTATAAACTTTACATACATGATCATATATGATATATCATCGCATTTGTGGACAAACAGCTTACATCAGTGTCTTTCAGTGTAACTTATACAGTTATTATATAATCGTATTTTTTAATTTAATGATATTCAAGAATTCATTGTCACAACTTACATGTGTATCCATAATCTCCTACATACAGGGCTAAGACTTTCAAAACTTAAGTCAAAATAAATTTCATAAATCGTCAACAATGGTGCATCCCAAGTGATGGTACTAAAACTCACAATTTATCAAATAAGAATATTTATTGATACTAACAGTAATATCCTGACTTTATTGAACTTACTATGATGTATGAGTAAAGCTCATTATGTAAGGCCTCATGGTGACTTAAAGATGAAGAACAACAAGAAAAGCGTTTCCATTGCTTAGTTTTGCCATGCATTTGTAGTGACTTTGTCTCATTTGCATTTACTCCATATCCCTTCATTGTTAATTTCTAAAGGTAGAGACAACATAGTAGTAAGATGAATAGGTGGATGATTACATTTCCTATCTGTCTGCCATATCATGCCAAGATGATATTAGTCCTTTCTTTCTACCATATCATGCCAAGATGATATTAGTCCTATCTTTCTGTCATATCATGCCAAGATGATATTAGTCCTATCTTTCTGCCATATCATGCCAAGATGATATTAGTCCTGCCATATCATGCCAAGATGATATTAGTCCTATCTTTCTGTCATATCATGCCAAGATGATATTAGTCCTGAGAGAGGTCTCCAGTTTGATTACCAAAGGCACTGGCAGTAAATTTTGTCAGAAGAATTATACTTTCCTATTAGAATCGAAAATTGCTGTGAGACAGTATAAGAAATACCATTTACCCATGTTATATTCTAGTTTAAGGTTTTGTGTGAACAATAAAATCTGCTTTTACAAACCAAAATCATTATAGACAGAGACAGTGACTGTTTGGCAGGAATATCAAAGGGTTTTTGTGTTTTAGTGCAGTATCAGGAAAGAAGCCATAATTAGCATATGGGTGGCTAGCAAATTTATAATCGTGTGTTATTGCAAGTTTAATGCAGCCTGTTTTGTTATTCAAAAGAACTCAGAATAGGGTCAGAATATTTAGTCATGTTCTTTTGAGACTTCTGAATGCATAAAATCTGCCTGAAAGTTGCATTTTTTAAAGATATATGATATTCAATCAATTCAAACACAAGTTCTCAGTGTTGCATAAATAGACATTCATACCTTATGCTGAGGCTAATGTTAACTTGATCATCATAACTAGTCTATACCCCTCCCCCTAAAACCTATTATGGAATAAATACAGTGGGTGGTTATTTGCTGTCTTGTACCCCCTTCTTATTGCTAAATGTACCCATCTTTGATTGCAAGCAAATATTTTAAGCTCAATTATTTTCCAGAAAAAAATAATAAAAAATTATATCTTTTCTGCCTTGTGTTTCAACGTTATGAACTAAAATAGAAGAGTGAACTATCATGAAAATAAATAGCAGCCAAATTAGCAGAGGTCAAATGAATTGAGGAAATAAGTCATCGTAAAAATTAATTGGTTTATAGTAATATGAAGACTATCAGACTTGTTTACGGTAATTAAACTTGTTTACAGTTATTTGAAGACAATCAGACTTGTTTACAGTAATTTGAAGACTATCAGACCTCCCTGAGACACATATCACATGATTATATCTTATATGGTCATATTTGGTCAAACACAAGATAAAACTTGTTAATAGATAAAACAACATTATATAGAATCCCAGCAACTGTCCAGTGTCAGATGTATTCAATAGATTATCATCCATGGTGAAATGATATACAACTCAATTACAATCATTAAACAGGAATGCAATAAATATTATCACATTTAATAATATTCAAAAATTTTGTATGCAATGAATACAAGAAAATATGTCGATACGAAAAACAGATGCACTGTGAGAGAGTGGGGTAGTAGATGACTGACATACCTGGAAGGGGGCAAGGTATAACTATTCTCAATGATTATTTGATAATCAGACCTTGTTGATTATTTCATTATCATATTTAGTGAAAAATTACTAAAATTACCATATTTTCAAAAAATAATTATTGATTACATGTGCAAAACATAGAAAGCAGCCACAGCTACAATGCTAAGCTCACCTTGTTGTCCAGCATTGTCACATGATATACATGGACTATAATCATTCTTTTTTAACAGATTCATCATGCATAAAATGTATCTGACAGACAGCATCCAAAGCATGCATTTACATTTTAGCCCCTAAATGCATCATACATACCAATATCATTGATTTGGGACATGTCAGTAAGCAGGAATGGACTTGAACCATTTTACCTAACATAGTCACTCATGTATAAAATGTAGGTCACAGACAGCATCCAAAACATGCATTGTTGTTGTCATCCCAAAATGCATCATTTATGCAAATATCATTGATGTGGGACATGAAATAAGTGGGAATGGACTTAATTCAATGTAAATCACTCAAGCAGAAAATAAGGGTCAAAGTTGCCATAATTTTGGCTGGATGCTGATCTACCATCAGAGATGCATGCATGTGCAAGGTTA
>MJUU01012649.1:15792-27020 GCA_002080025.1 Modiolus philippinarum | reverse complement strand
CCGCCTTTTTTGGCGGCCATTTTGAAAATGGTGGTCAACGAACAATTTTTAACGCCGGTTTTGAAGTCGCAACATCAATATCTATTTGGAAACCAAATGTCATTGAAATCAGACAATGTTGAATTTTCCCGCCTGTTTTGGCGGCCATTTTGAAAATGGCGGTTAAGGAACAATTTTCAATATCAGTTTTGAAGTCGCCACAGCATGGCAAACATTTTATCAATTTACACTTAACCTTCATCTTCTATAGTTTTGGAAATAAAAGATGAAAAATACGAAAATTTTAAAAATTCGGTGAAAAAAAGGCAATAACTCCTACAAGAGTTTATGGATTTTCTTCAAAATTTCAGGGTGTGTAGATCTTGATATGCTGAACATTTTTGCAATTTACACTTGACCTCTATCTGTTACACTTTTTGAAATAAAAATTTAAAAAATGCAAAAATTTTGAAAATTTTATGGAAAAAGGGCTATAACTCTAAGATGGGTTTCAGATTTTCTTCAAAATTACATAGTGGGTATATCTCATCATGCTGATCATTTTTACCCCATGTCAGATTTTTGATATCTGTAACTGTTCTCGAGTAATTTGCAAAAAACAGCAATTTACCCCCATGTTCTATTTTTAGTAACAGCAGCCATGTTGTTTGATCTACGGACATAAAAATCATAAACTTGAAAGTGCATACCCTGGTGCTGATTCAGGCCAAGTTTGGTAAGTATTGGCCTAGTAGTTTCAGAGGAGAAGATCTTTGAATAAAAGTTAATGGACGGACGGACGGACGATGGACGCCGAGTGATGGCAAAAGCTCACATGGCCTTGAGCCAGGTGAGCTAAAAATAGGGTCGATAGGCAACATTTTTTTTTTGCTACATCGCAAATGCAATCCCCAAAAAATTGTGATTTTTCCAGAGTCCAATTACAAATTAGCTTTTTTATCCACACATGGCACCTGCAATACTGTTTTGAAGTAATCGTTGTGATTTTCATGGATTTTAACCTTTATAATATGTTTGAAGGCACCTTTAGAAGTGCTTATAGCTTCTCTAAAGAATTATCTGTTTAAAAAACCTTATATAGTGAAAAAGTTTAGTCAACTCAGGGAACCTGTTAATGAACACAAGGTAGGTCAGTTGAGGTCACTTTTTTTATATTTTTGAAGAGGACATAAAAAGTTAGGGTCGGTTGGTATTAATATGGTCAGTCAGGTCAATGGGAACACAGGATTTTATATGCCTAACATTGATATGAATATAAAACCATGTAACAGAAATCAGTAAGAAGCTCTTACAATCAGTTAAATGAAATTCTAATGCAATATGTTTGTAACAGTGAATCTGATTGGATAACATCTGCAGTAAAATCCGCATTCTACAAGCCGTAACTAAGGAAGGTCCACCATTTTGGAAAATGTGTAGTTCAGTAATATTCATTTAGAGAAAAAAAACTGTCGAAATATTTCTACCGCTTACCTTCTAAACTTTTATTATTGAATTTCATTATAAATTGAAGCATAGAGAAAAACTAAAAACGTCTTTTGTAAACCTTTTTGCACTACAAGCGCTCATGTGACGTCACATTGTTTATATGGCAAAGACATTCATAACTTTTCATGGGCTTTTTCTAAATTTGATTTTTAGACTAATATAATGAAAAAAAATGTTTTCCGAGCCATTGCATTAGAATAGAGATTTTCGGACTTAAATCTTGATTTTACGGTCGCAAATATCCATTTACCCAGCTCTGCTGGCGAGTCACTAGATAAACTCAAATTGCGTCCGTAAAATCTACGATTTATGTCTGCAAAGCTTAAAATACAATACAGTTATCTCCTAAGTTAACAAAAGCAAATGATAATTATATTTTACTTACAAACATTAATCTTCCGCCAACTTCTCCATTTAATTTCTGCATTTCTTTTTTAAGATCTACAAGCTTTTTATGGAGTCGTAAAAATTGTGGATTGTCACTGGATAAAACTTCTTCATCTTTCCACCCTGCACCTAACCACTGATTGTACTCTTCTTGTTTTACTGTAAATTAGTTATATTAATTATTATTAAATCTCACAATACTATCATATGATAGGGGAGATAACTGGAAACAAATACTGACAACTTTTAAAGATATTGAATTATCTCCCTGTTCTAAGTTAACTATATATAGTCAAAGGGGAGATAATATCAAAAGGGTTTCACTGGTATAATCCACAAATATTTCTCAGTGAAACCCTTTTCCGTGACCATGGAAACATATTTTTATCATTTAACTTATTGTTTGTTAATTTGATCCCAAAACATTTTCCTTTTTGATGTACAATTTGCAAATATCACTAGATTTTTTAAATTTACGAAAATAAGAATAACAAGAGGCTCTCAAGAGCCTGTATCGCTCACCTGGGTCCTGCAGCACTTTAATTCCCACTTGATGGTCCATCTTTGGTGGTGTATGTACATAAAAATCAGAAACTTTTATAAAATTTAATTAAAATTGTTCAAGCAGTTTCAGAGAAGATTTTTGAATGCAGTTTCCAAACTTAAGCGGGGGCCGATGTTAATTTACGTTCCCTGCTGGCATCTATTAAACATAAAACTTTGAAGAGGGTCACATAAGGACTATCATATCAAAATTCTACTGAAATTGTTCAAGCAGTTTCAGAGGAGAAGATCTTTTTATGCATTTCCCACTGGGTCCAATGTTAAACTAAGTTTTGCTACTGGTGGCCATGTCGGAAGACGGATCAGCACCGAAGTAACAAGCTTGGTCAAAATCTCACAAGTTTCATTTATGCATTGTTTAAATTGAATCCATTCAATGGTTTTCCATGATATCTTTGTATGCATTTCCCCTTAGGGTCCAATTCATTGCTGGCACTCATGTTGGATGATGGATCAGAACTGAAGTAACAACACTTGATCAGCTTCTCATAAGCAAAGTTTGGATTAAATCTATTAAGCAGTTCTCTAGAAGAACATCTTTTGTTAAATTAAGTTCACAGCTGGTGACACTTGGTCAGCACATTCATGTCATGTTTGATTTAAATCCATTCAGCAGTTCTGTAGAAAATCTTTGTGTGCATTTCCCATAGGGTCCAATGCTGTGGGTCATGTAAGATGACAGATTGGCACCAAAGTAATAACACTTGGTCAGCACCTCATAAACATCATTCATGCCAAGTTTGGTTCAAATCCATTCAGTGGTTCTAAAGTAGAAGTTCTTTGTATGAATTTTCCCATTAGGTCAAATGGTAAACTAAGTTCCCCGCTGGCGGCCATCTTGGAAGCGGTCGGAAAACTTGAATGTGTTCAATAAAATATAGTCCTTAAATTGCTGAACATTATTGCAATTTAAACTTGATCTCTATCTCAAAGTGTTTTTGAAATATAGGACAAAAAGTAAAAAATCACGAAAAATTTGACCAATAAATGACAACAACTCATATATAGGTATTTAGATTTTCTTCAAAAAATCCATGTGAGTAGATCTTAACATGTTGAACATTTTTGCAATTCAAACTTAACCTCTATCTGTTATAGTTTTTTAAATAAAAAATAAAAAACATCAAAATTTTGAAAATTTTATGGAAAAAGGGCAATAACTCTTAGAAGGGTCATCAGATTTTCTTCAAAATTTCAGCATGGGTAGATCTTCTCATGCTGATCATTTTTACTTGTGTCAGATTTTGATATCTTTAATGGTTTTTGAGTTATTTGCCAAAAACTGTAATTTACCCCTATGTTCTATTTTTAGTAACGGCAGCCATGTTGTTTGACCTAAGACATACAAAATAACAAATTTGAAACTAGATACCCTAGTGATGATTCAGTTAAAGTTTGGTTCCATTTGACCCAGTGGTTTCAAAGGAGAAGATTTTTGAAAGTGAGCTAATGACGGACAATGGACGGACGACGGACGCCAAGTGATGGCAATAGCTCACCCTGGCATAGCTAGGTGACCTAAAAATGAGATAACTGTTCGTACCTTCTACTTTCATAAATACTGAATCTTCTTCTGTTTTCTCCATATCTTCTGTAAGTGTTTTATTACTCCAACTCTCTATAAACTTATCACTAAATTCATGTAAATTTTCTACAATAATTTCATGTTCTAATGACTTTTTACTATTGTTATTGTCCACTATATGGTTGCTAAGGAACACGTCAGAACCAGACAAAGATTTCCAAGTTAATGCTTCTTTATCAAAGGGACTAATTTTAAATGGATAATGGACTTCTGGTTCCTCTCCTTCTGATAAGTTACTTTTCTTCCTCTCCTCTGTAATAAAAGACATAAAACATTAATATTCATATAAACATGAATATTCATAAAAATAAGACATCATTATAATGGAAATGGACTTCTGGTTCCTCTCCTTCTGATAGGTTACTTTTCATCCTCTCCTCTGTAATAAAAAAATGTTATACATTTGTATTCATATATACATGAATATTCATAATCAATTATAATGGATAATGGACATCTGGTTCCTCTCCTTCTAACACTTTACTTTTCTTCTTTTCCTCTGTAATAAATATTATTGTTCATATAAACATGAACATTCATGAAAAAAAATATCATAAAACATCCATATTCATAAGGCATTTTGGATGAGGTACTAACACAAAAATGACTTACTTTGGAGAAGACCATCCAAGGACTATTTTGATAAAATTTGGTTAATATTGTTCAAAAGAATTCAGAGAAGATCTTCGAATACATTTTCCATATGTTCCAAAGTTGACAGCCAATTAGAATGAGGCATAAACATTAACAAGAGTTGTCAGAAGACAACATAGCTCTCAGGGGATTCCAGTAACCTCAATGCACAATAAATTCGAAAGTAATAGAAAGCTCTAATCAAAAGAATGTCACATACCAAATATGAAGACCCCACCACTAAAAGCCTACCTTCTATAGCCAAGGTTAAAGTTTTTTTAAAATTGCCCTCAGGGCAAGGTCAAGGTCAAAATGTCTACAAGTGTGGTACCAGAAGAAAGCTCTTGTCATAAGGAAGTTACATACCAAATATAAACACCCTACCAATAAAAGCCTACCTTTTAGAGGCAAGGTTAAAGTTTTTTGAAAATTGCCTTCAGGGCAAGGTCAAGGTCAAAATGTCTACAAGTATGGTACCAGAAGAAAGCTCTCATCATTAGGAAGTTACATACCAAATGTGAACACCCTACCACTAAAAGCCTACCTTCTAGAGGCAAGGTTAAAGTTTTTTAAAAATTGCCCTAAGGGCAAGGTCAAGGTCAAAATGTCTACAAGTATAGTACCAGAAGAAAGCTCTCATCACAAGGAAGTCACATACCAAATATCAACATCCTAGCTATTCAGGTCTCAATTCAACAAGCCAGGTTAAAGTTTTGCTGACGCCGACGCCGACACCGGGGGTATGACAATAGCTCGCCGGACATTCGTCCCGGCGAGCTAAAAATCACAACTTTTGAAGGGGACCACTGGAAGACTATTATGGCCAAATGTGATTTAAACTGGTCATTTGATTTTTGAACGAAAAGGTTTGCAGGGGCCAACGGACACCAAGTGATGGCAAAATCACACCCTTGCTATCCCAGATGAGCTAATCATAGAAAGCAGCCACAGCCTGCTAACCTCACCTTGTTGCACAATATTGTCACGTTAAACATGTCAGTACACAGTAATGGACTAAAATCATTCTTGTAAACAGATGCATTCCTGCTTAAAATGTAGGTCACAAACTGCAACCAAAGCATTCATGGAAGCTGACATCCAAAAATGCATCATACATACCAATATAGTTGATGTTGAACATGACAGTAATCCAGAATGGACTTGAACCATTCTACCTTACCAAGTCGCTCATGTGTAAAATGTAGGTCACAGACAGCATACAAAGTATGCATTGCTGTTTGTCATCCCAAAATGCATCGTACATACCAATATGGTTGATTTGGGACATGTCAGTAACAAGAATGGACTTTAACCATTCTACCTAACCAAGTCGATTACACATAAAATGAAGGTCACAGACAGCATCTGAAGAATGCATTGTTGTTGTCATCCCAAAATGCATCGTACATACCAATACGGTTAGTGTGGAACATGTCAGTAAGCAGGAATGGACTTTTACCATTCTACCTAACCATGTTGTTCATGCCTAAAATGTAGGTCTCAAACAGTATCCAAAGCATGCAATGTTGTTGTCATCCAAAAATGCATCATACATACTATTATGGTTGATTTGGGACATATCAGTAAGCAGGAATGGACTTTAACCATTCTACCTAACCAAGTTGCTCATGTGTAAAATGTTGGTCGCAGACAGTATCCAAAGCATGCAATGTTGTTGTCATCTAAAAATGCATCATAAACCAATATGGTTGATGTTGGACATGTCAGTAACCAGGAATGGACTTTAACCATTCTTCCTGACCGGACAACAAAGCCAATGAGAAGTGGACGTGTACAGTAGGGGTATCATATAAGTCCCCTTACTTCGTAAGGAGAGCTAAAATTGAATGACCCTATGTCACAACAGGGAAAAAACCTTTTTTAAACACAAATACATGTATAAACTGAATGATAGAATCAATAAATTACATTATTTTTTAATTATAACTGACCTTAAAGATAGTCTCCCGAAACAATACAAACAATTTTTGTTAGACAATATTTTAAATACAATTCCCATTTGTAGAATGATTTTATAAAGTAAATCTTATTATCCAGACCATTGTTTATAGTAAAAGAAGGATAACTTAGCCACAAAGTCAATCTGTATTATACAATAATCCCATACCTGGAATTCTTCCATATACTCCACTTACAATATTTATTTTTACTTTTATTACTTTAAACAACACCCAAATTTAAACAAAAAACTTCTTGTCAGATCTATATCTAAGGTTACTCTGTATTTATAAATGGAAGCTTGATATCAATAAACTATCTAAGTGAAGATACCTTTTCTCTGTTCATACAGCTGATGGAAAGGATCAGGATCCTTTGTTGCCTTTGTATGCTTTGTTCCTAGTCTCTAAAAAACAACATCAATACACAGTTAATTACAATGTAATACATTGTAGATATTACAACTATAGTGACATTTGACTGGAGATGCTCACTCAACTAAAATTCAGGATATCAAAATTTTGGCCGGAATCAATTTGCACCAATTTGGTATTTTCATAGATAGTAACTGCACCACAAATTTGAATTTGGTAGGTATAAATTGCACCAATAAATAGAATCTATTTGTGCCACTCTTACCCATGTACATACTTGTATATTTATCTGCAAATTGATCCGATTTGATGCCCATCTTGCCTTCCGACGCTAGAGTAGATAAATTTTCTATCTACGTGCTTTATAGCTACATGGATGATAACTCAATATTTCCAACGTCTGTTTGGGCTGAAACTCCATCACTCGCTAGATGACAACAACTGAACAAACAATAGACCGGAGTTCTTTCGTTGCCATTACAATCCCCCCCCCTCCATCTGGCAATGTTCCTGGTTTTATATACTATAACTAGGATTTAGGCCACGACGTACATCAAACTCAGAAGCATTGACACTGAAGCACTTAGAATTCCTCATCATTCCAGCCGAGATTTGTGTGCTATCGAGAGATATTAGAAATACACAGCGGGCAAAATAACAAGGAAAGACTAAGTCTGCGCTCTGAATTATAAATATCAGCATCAGCATTTTATCTATATCTACCTTTGCCAGAGTTTTATTGACTTACCGAGTCGTTGATTTTAGATGCATAGATAATATACCTATAGTGTTTACTATTAAAATGACTGTAACTCTCAAGTGTACGAAATATGTATGCTGCTGGTCCCAAGTCCAGATTTAAGTAGGAGGGAAGTCATATGTTTGCATCTAAATAATCTCAAATATCCTGTGCTTACATGTTTTACATTTGCCTAATTTCTATTTAGGGTGGTCTAAAATAAGTGTTGCAATTTGATTGTGGTGCAATTAGATTAATTTTTGGCGCAAATTGAGTTCGCCCAAAATTTTACCCAAGCAATATATTTATGGATACTAGCACTAGTTTTAGAATTGAACCTGTTTATGGGTACTGGCACCAATTGTAGAATTGAACTGGTTTATTGGTACTGGCTCTAGGGGTAGAATTGAACCAATTTATGGGTACATGTACTGGCACTACATGTAGAGTCAAACCTGTTTATGGGTACTTGGAAGGTGGTAAAAATAAATTGGTTTATGGGTTCTGGCACTAATGGTAAAATTTAACTGATTTATATGGTATTGGCACTATAACTAAAATTGAACTGGTCTATATGTACTGACAGTAGTGATAAATTGAACTTGTTGATGGGTATTTGCATTAATGGTAGAATAGAACCTGTTTATGGGTACTGACACTTACAGTAGAATTAAACTGATTTATGGTTACTGGCACTTGTGGAAGAACTGAACCTGTTTATGGGTACAAGTACAAGTGGTAGAATTAAACCTGTTAATTGGTAAAGCCATTATTGGAAAAATTGAACCTGTTTATGGGTACTGGCACTGGTGGTAGAATAGAACCTGTTTATGGGTACTGACACTAACAGTAAAATTAAACTGATTTATAGATACTGGCACTGGTGGTAGAATAAAACCTGTTTATGGGTACTGACACTAACAGTAAAATTAAACTGATTTATAGATACTGGCACTGGTGGTAGAATAGAACCTGTTTATGGGTACCGACACTAACAGTAAAATTAAACTGATTTATGGGTACTGGCATTAGTGGAAGAATTGAACCTGTATATGGGTACAGGCACTAGTAGTATACTTAAACCTGTTAATTGGTAAAGCCATTAGTGGTAGAATTGAACTGGTTTATATGGTACTGACACTAGTGGTAGAAATGAACTGGTTTATAGGTAACAACACTAGTGGTAGAATTAAACCTGTTTAAGGTTACTGGCACTTGAGGTTAGTTGAAGAGGTGTATTGGTACTTAGGGTAGTAGTAGAAATGAACTGGTTTATGGGTACTGGTACTTTCTGTAAAGTTCAACTGGTTTATGGGTACTGGTACTTTTTGTAAAGTTCAACTGGTTTATGGGTAACGGCACTTTCTGTAAATTAAACTGGTATATGGGTACAGGCATTAGTGGTAAAATTGAACTGGTTTATAGGTACTGTCACAGTTGGTAAAATTGAACTGGTTTATAGGTACTGTCACAGTTGGTAAAATTGAACTGGTTTATAGGTACTGTCACAGTTGGTAAAATTGAACTAGTTTATAGGTACTGTCACAATTGGTAAAATTGAACTAGTTTATTATGGTAGCTTTCTAGTGGTATAAACAGTTTATTGCTGGCACTAGTGTAAGATTGAATTAGTTTACTGATTCAGGCACTAGTGGTAGAATTAGACCTGTTCATGAGTTTTAGAACTGATGGTAAAATTTAACTGGTTTATAGGTATGCTTGGCCATAATGATATTGATATTTATTTATCCAAATATATAGGATATTTATTTATTACCTTATTTAATTCATCTGTATCTCGTTTTATTTGTCTAATCTCGTCTTGTAGTTTCTGTTCCCCTAAAATCACCTTCACTGTTTCTTGTCTTATCTTCTCATGTTCTTTCTTCAATCTGAAAACAATTACTTAATTAAAATATCTGTCAAGCTTTTACAGCACTATCCTTGTAGCAAAGTTTGGAATTTTCAAATTCTAAGTATGACTTATTTTATTGATCTGTTCCACCTTACTTTGGTGTTACCATTATTTGTATTCAAAACAGTCAATTACACAAAAACTTCAAAACAACAGTTAAAAATACAGTCAAACTTCAAGATGTAGACAGGAATAAAAGGCCCGTNTGCTGACCAAGTGTCACCAGCTGTGAACTTAATTTAACAAAAGATCTTCTCCTAGAGAACTGCTTAATAGATTTAATCCAAACTTTGCTTATGAGAAGCTGACCAAGTGTTGTTACTTCAGTTCTGATCCATCATCCAACATGGCTGCCAGCAACGAATTGGACCCTATGTGCTTTATGTTTTATATCATGTAATGTGTATGCTTTCAATTTACCATTGCTTATGTGCTTTATGTTTTATATCATGTAAAATGTATGCTTTTATGTGCTATTTATATGTGTAGTATGATGCCATGTAATATACTAGTATATATCTATATAGTTCGGGTTTTAAAAGTGTGTTACTTGTTATATGTTATACCAACTTTTGGGTAAGAATATTTTTTTAGCTGTCATACATGGAGAACAACGAAATAAATATGAAATCAAATTAAAATCTTAAATAAATATACAAGACAGAAGAATGTCTCGTACCATTTTTTTTATTTGAATACTAGTAAGTTACTTGACCTAATACTAATACTACTGACTAAGAGCCCATTCTCGCCAGGTACACAATCTCGTCACTCGTAATTTCTACACAAAGTTTTTCTTCTTTTTCTGTGAAAGTTTCGGTTCCCCGTTAAGTCAAATGGCCTGTTTTATTTGAACCTTTTTAGTATCAGAAAGGTTGTACATGGCAGGATACCCTTTCTAATGTCTGCTGTAAAATCATGGAACACATAATCCACAGTCGAGTCATAAAGCACCTCACCTGTAGCCTACAACATGGGTTCCAAAAGAAACGATTTTTGAGACACAATTACAAGACCTTGCACCTGTCATTGATGAGGGAGAACAAATAGATGCGATTCTTCTAGACTTTAGCAACTCCTTTGATAAATTTCCCAAACAAAGCGTTCGAGTAGAGATGTACAAAACTGGATCAAAAGCTTCCTAGAGAACCGCACTGAAAAAGTTCTGGTTGAAGGTCATGCTTCATCCCAGTTACCAGTAACCTCCGGAGTACCACAGGAATCAGTGCTGGGACCCTTTTTATTCTTAGTATACATCAACGACCTGTCAGAATGTGTCCAACAGCTAGATTTTTTCCAGGCGATAGCCTGCTATACAGAAAGATTAAAACAGCTAGGGACACTGCAATACTACAGGAAGACCTACTGAAGCCGGAAAAATGAGAGTAGCATTGACAAATGTCTTTCAATCCATCAAAATGCGAGGTACATAGGATAAAAGAAACGTCAAGTCCTCATTACTGCCTACACCATACATGGACATCAATCAGACTTCATAAAGAAAGGCAAATACGTTGGTGTGACATATCAAGTAACCTCTTTTGGAATGATCACGTTTACACATAAGAGACAAGCAACAGTCAG
>MJUU01012648.1:27733-42715 GCA_002080025.1 Modiolus philippinarum | reverse complement strand
AAAAATTTTTGGGGAGGATAACAAAGAATTGTTTGGGGTGAAATTGTTTTGTGAGGATCAGTTTATAAAAAAATCTAGCAAACTTTTTGTCATTTACATGTTAGATTTAGTCCAAAACTTCTAGTCCTTTCCGCCCATTTTGAAATTTTCCTCTTCACAAAATACATGCATTTTCTCTTACCTATTTCAATTTTTGACAGTATTTTTCGGATTAGTAGTCCTCTGTTTAAATATATGATAAACTGTATAATACATGGCAAAATCCGTATCACATGCCGTATCATCCCTCGACCAATATCAGCCCTCGGGCCAGAGGCCCTCGTGCTGATATTGGTAACTCAGGATGATACGGCATGTGATACGGATTTTGCCATGTATTATTTCCTATGGTGTCATAGTGTGAATATGGAATGAAAGTCATGCACTGTATCACATATTCAAAACGTTTGTATTTATTACTGAACATATGATAAATAATATTAATTATGACTGAATAGACAATGATATGAACACATGTTTGTCAATATATGGTATTCCTGATGTGAGGGTAGGAATGGGGGTGTCCTGATGACAGTTAACTGTAAAAAATTAGGCCAAATGATGTTAACGGTAATATTTATGTCCTCACGATAAATTTGCTAGATATTTCTACAAAAATTTGACGCTATGTTTTATTTTACCAAATAATGATAATGGTACAAAATTCAAATAATTTCACGAATCACAGTAATATATTATTGAAGATATTATTGGTAAATTTTGACCCATTTGACATTAATGATTGAGGCGTTTGACAGTTAACAGTAAAGGGCATTCATACCCTCTGAAATGGGTTTATGTTGCATTTTTCATCAAATTATTGTGTGTACCGGGTATGTGTATAATGCCTTCATTGATAAGAAATTCATTGTTTTATTTCAGGTGGGTATGTTGGAGGGTATACCTGGACTGATCAACGCCATCAGAATGATACATTCTATATCTAGATATTATAATACATCAGAAAGAATGACCTCTCTGTTTGTCAAGGTGAGTACTTGTATATGTACACATAGTAATATACAGTCAACATGCCAGCGTTGACTTTAGTAGTATAAAGATAGCATGTGCTGTTGGATCAAACCGAACATTTGGAATTATTATTGTTACAGCCTATTCACTAAGCATATCATTCTTAGTCTTTAAAATTTACATCCTTTTGTCTCGTAACTTTTCTTGATTTTGCCACCAAACTCTCAGAAATTTCGTAGTTGAAACAGAGTTTGCATAATTATATTTAAACTGTAAATACAGATGACTTTGAATTTCAGTTGATCATGGGAAATACCTGATATTTTGAAGCATATTATATTTAGCAAATCATGTGGTAGTTTTGTTATCTTATTTTTGAAAATATTTTTTCTAGATAACCAACCAGATGATAACAGCTTGTAAAGCATACATTTCATGCGGTGGATATGAGTCTGTCTGGACTCAAAAGCAAGAAGATGTGGTTAGAAAACTTAATGACTGTATCAAACTCAATGAGGAATATCAAAGATGTTTCCATAAAACAAAAGAAAAGTTGGAGAAAATGCCAAATGAACGCCCATTTGAATTTTCAGAAATGTATATTTTTGGAAAATTTGATACCTTCACACGAAGACTGAAGAAAATAATTGAAATGTTTGAGACAATTTCTTTGTACTCACATCTGTCTGAGTCAAAGATTGAAGGTTAGTAATATGTACTTGATTGATTGATTGATGTTTTATATCAACTTTAGTAGTATACAGCTACATGTATATCATAGCAAGAACTATTGAATATATAGAAGAGGGTGGTAAAGTGTTATTTTGGTACAACAAACATGACCACTTTTATTTTTAGTACATCGTACAAGACCTTTATTATTTCAAGTACATTCGTACAAAACATGTTTTGTATAATGTACATGCCAGTTTCTATCTTAGATCTATTTTCATACATAATACAAATTTGTACATCTTACACGAACCCCCTTAAGGAACCCCTATTGAATAATTATGATACATTTTTATCTCGAAGCCATGAAATGGCTGGAGAGATATTGATATGGCAAGAAAAAATCACGTGAATGCATGAGGCTTCAAGCCTATTAACAGCTCTAAAAGATGATCTTCGTGCTTCCGATAAAATATAGTGCGAAAGTTTCTTTCAAAATCGTATACATTTAGTAGTTAAGTTATATTTCTTCATTTTCTTGAGTTGAATACTGTGTTGTTTTAATAAATTGAAAACAATATGCATGTTTATCAAATTACTCGTTTTTTAGCTCACCTGACCCGAAGGGTCAGTGTGAGCTTTTGCCATCACTTGGCGTCCGTCGTCCGTCGTCCGTCTGTCCGTCGTCTGTTAACTTTTACATAATCATCTTCTCCTCTGAAACCACTGAAGCAAATTCAACCAAACTTTACAGGAATGATGTACTAAAGGTCCTTAACAAAGATTGCTTATTTCGTTCCGATCCGATAAAAAACATGGCCGCCAGCACGGAACATAGTTTAACATTGGCCCTATGGGAAATTCACATTTTCATCTTCTCCTCTGAAACCACCAAAGCAAATTCAACCAAACTTTACAGGAATGATGTATGGAAGGTCCTTTACGAAGATTGCTCATATCGTTCCAATCTGATTAAAAACATGGCGGCCAGCGCGGAATTTAGATTTAACATTGGACCCTATGGGAAAATTCACAATTTCTTCTTCTGCTCTGAAACCGCTGAAGCAAATTCAACCAAACTTTACAGGAGTGATGAACTGAAGGTCCTTAACAAAGATTGCTCATTTCGTTCGGATCCAATTAAAAACATGGCTGCCAGCACAGAACATAGTTTATTTTCGCTCTATGGGAAATTCACATAAAAAACAAGGCCACCATGCAGAACATGGAAAACCCTGCTTCAGCATTTTGTCAGGTGAGCGATTCAGGCTCAGTGTCTGAGCCTCTAGTTTTATATTGCGTCTCAGATCAACGAACTTGTCGCGCAGTAATTTGGAAGATGAAAATAACATTTGTTTACCTGTGACAGTGTACTGAATATATATATTTATAGCAATGAAATGAACATGCGAAATAACACTATCCGATTATTTTCACGTATAACGGAATAACTTAATACATGCAGACGTATGTAGCAGTTCTTTGGATGACTACGAAGTTTTGCCACATGTAAATTTTCAGGGCTTCGAGATTCAGCTCCATTGGAGCTTTGATTAAAAAGTATTTCTCTAATGATATGTCGAGTTTAAACCGGTTTTGACCTGTTAGATAAATTTCTTTTATTCAACGTATGTTGAATAAAGCCCCGTGCTATTTCCCGCCAAATCTATTCGGAATACAATCCTCAGTGTTTATCATTGAACATTAGAGAAAAAGAATACACCACACCAGGCAAGCCTCGCAATTAAAATTTTAAAATTTAACTATCGCTAGTGAATAAAATATGGTAATGAACGGGATCTTGTGGTGTAATCTATATTTACATAACATGTACTTGAGAAATACAAAGTATGTGTTTTGCTTTTCTTTACAGTGATCATCAAATCCTGAAAAAAAGTTGTACACCACTGTTGATAGGTTTGATTCAGAATTATGGATTTTTTTTGTGTTTCACATGTATAAGAAATGTCACAACAAAATATTCAACACAATACATGGTGGTTTGAGAGTAGTACTTTTGTGTCTACATAGACCACATTCAGGTTCACTGTTACAATCTTACTATCTTTCGCTGCCAGTCTGATTAAAGGAAGGTTTTGATAGACCCTTTCACGATAACTGCGGTCCTGAATTTCGCACATGTGCTTATACAAATGTATGCCTTTGAGTGGGTAGAACCCAATGTCATAATATATGT
The DNA here is from genome assembly GCA_002080025.1 of Modiolus philippinarum. Classification (NCBI taxonomy): domain Eukaryota; kingdom Metazoa; phylum Mollusca; class Bivalvia; order Mytilida; family Modiolidae; genus Modiolus; species Modiolus philippinarum. The sequence goes on along the minus strand of MJUU01012648.1, from coordinate 38,835 downwards.
GACGTCTTGATTAATTGTCCTACAACGTCATTTTTGCGGGAACTATGTTTATTTTCCACTCAAAATCACAGGACCGCAGTTATCGTGAAAGGGTCTATCTCCAAACAATAATATAAACTATGACATAATGTATTTGTCAGACAATAACAATTTTACATTTGTAAGCTCAAACGCCCATCCTTAAAGTGGAGGAATCTGGTTTCATGTTATAAAGATTGACCATATCCATTAAATATATTCTGAAAAATTAGGATGCATGTTTTTCTGCATTTTACAAAAAAACATCACAATGAATATCAATAAATTTTCATAATGGAATGCTTGAATCCTCCATATTTGGGAATGTGATAGGAAGAAAATGTCATTTAGACCACATAGAAATGAAAAATTGGCCATGTTTAAATTAAAAATTTATTATTTACTTGTATTTTTCAGAAATTGACAAACTTGCCAACAGATTTACTGTGATTGTTACTGGAATGAAGAAGAAATCATATGATTTCCTCGATCAAAGGAAACAAGAATTTGACGTGGATTTTGATGAATTCAAAAGAATGGTTGCAGAGTTACATGTATGTATATCATCATTGTTATGAATTTCTTCATCTTACTGCCTGAGTTTTTCAAATATGGGTTACAAATTAATCTTTTTCAGCATCTGCTTTCATTAATCTTCATTAAATGTAATTTTGCAGAGGTAAATATATTTATCTTCAAAAAAAATGTATAAAGTATATCAAGTATAAAGATTTTGATTCTAAATTCTATGAATTATAAGAAAATTTAATTAATGAATATGAACTTTATTTATAAGTTCTATTAAATTTTTACATCAAAAACTGATATTATAACACAATGTGCATCAGAAAAATTTATTATAGGATTAGACACTCATTTTTAGGAAATTATCTATGTATTAATTTTGGCAGATCACTTACAAACTGAATAAAGTCCGAAGGAGGTGAGTGAGCTGCCGGAGTTTATACATACATAATTTCCTATAAATCAGTGTTTAATCTTTTAATTCTAGTTTTGTACATTGAAAACAGGGTGATCCATGTTAACGACTTCTTCATTTGCTGCACTATATTTTTAAAAGTGGATTCATGGGCAAACGGAAATATTGAAAAATATTTCCGGTTGCTATTCATGATGTTTACCAATGAAAATAAATATTACAATTACAATTGAAATTATATAAATCAGACATGATTATTTTCCTATTTAAATATTTTTTTGATACAGAAAATTGAATCAAGTTGTTCAATTTTGTAGTACCAGCAGGAAAATGATGTTTTCACAGGGCTTACCCCCTATTTCGTATTTTGGGCAGTATTTCCTATTTTTTCATATTTGTACAAAATCTGTCTGATAAATGAAAATATAACATAGAGACAATTTAGTTTGTATAAAACTTCCATTTTGGGCATTGGACCAACACCTCAGAGCAATTTGAGAAGTGAACATTGATTTGTACCTGGCAAAAAAGTGACAATTTCATTGACATTGTAATCTGCCATCTTACAATCAAATACTTAATATCCTTGAACACGGAGGCAAAAGGAAATACATCACCATCGACTAATGAATCTACTATCCAAACAGGCAAAAGGAACAGATTGGAGGAATCCATCAGAAACTTAAAGAAACAAAAATACAACCTAACATACCTCCCATCCAGACTTCAGACAATTTTTAGTATACAGAAACAATCTGGAAGCATAAATTCCATGATCTAAATTTCAAACAATTTATTACAAAGATCGCAGTATCAGCTGGAAATTTTCAACTGACAATGGTCAAGTGAAACTTTTGATACCTTCTATATATCAAGACATCATGGCCAAAATACATTGTGACAAATAGCTAAAAAACTGCGGCAACCAAACATTCCAGGATTCCTGACGCAATTGGAAGTAGTATCTCTGCTGTTTAGGCCGCCAGTAGAGAGAAGCCAATTGGAGTGGTAGGGAGTTTTTGTGAATTTTCTCCACTCAAAAGGAATGTTAAGACCAAATCACCTACTTGTCAACTCTAATGCACAAACTTGAAAAGTCGATGAACTTTGGTTCAAAGGACTTACACATTATTTATTTCATTGAAAAAAACATAAAAAAAACAAACATTTTCAGAAATTATTGAACATTAATAATCTTAAATAATTTTAACTTCTTGTATAATGAACATTTCCTTTTTTGTAACCATTGACAATAATTGTGTATTATGACGTCACATATTCTGAACCTCCTGATAGTACCTCAGGGTTGTAGATTGTATGTAAATTATCCTGATGACGGCGTGAAAATGCCAAAACTAGTTGATCAATAAAAACTAGTACTGTGTATACCTGGAAAGTGTTGTTGTCTATATTTAGTGTCATTCTGAAAAAAAAGATAGTTCCCTGTAAATTGCCTAATTGATATTTGCATTATAAAGGTGTAAAAGTGTTTTAGAAAAGTACAGGTCAATTACATTGTAATTTGAATCTTAAGTAAAAGATCTTTTTTACAGTTCTCTTTTAATCTTTTCAGGCTAACTTGCAAGCATTTATGGATGGCAAATTTGAAAAGATTGTCAGCACAGCTAGAGCCATTGTTCTTCTGGGAAAGTTTGATAAATTAGACCTGCCAAACTTGGGANTCTATCTACCAGCCCTGAAAAGTTTGGATGGAGGATGGGGCAAATTGGATGGCAGTCCTTCTGGAATACAGATCAGAACAGATTTTCTCAACACACTGGACTCATTTGTCTCTGTTCTTGTTGGCAAGTCTTGTTTTTTTATGCCCCCAGATCAAGGATCGGGGCATATTGTTTTTGTCCTGTCTGTCTGTCTGTGTGTCTGTATGTCTGTGTGTCCGAAACTTTAACCTTGGCTATAACTTTTGAACTATACAAGGTAGACTTTTGATACTTGGCAAGTGTATAGGTCTAGTCAAGAGGAACATAAATATGCAAAAAAAATTAGGTCAAAGGTCAAAGGTCAAGGTCATAGAGGTCAAAAAGGGGTAAAAATCAGAATCTGGGGGCATATGTAGTGTTTCACAAACACATCTTGTTTTACAATACATTTAGGTATAAAGTCAATCTTTGCTCTCAATTTGATCAAGCCTTTAGCTTATATCTTTCACTTCCTTATTTACTTGTCACAAAGCAAATAGATGAGGCACATAGAAATACAAAATTTTGGTGTCCTTTAAACACTAAATATATGGAATTTATTAATCTCTATTATTTTGTGCAATTGTTATTATATAGACTTATAGTGAGGAATATGGATTTTATTAAAATGTTCATTTATATGACAAATCTCCGATGTTTTGAAATTTGTTTACATGTGACATGTTTTATTTAAACTGTTAAAAAAATATAAAAATGTAGGTGTTGTGAGATGGGAAAAGGGGAAAGGGGCCTTAAATCTTTTCAGAATTTCATTTGTGAGACATAGAAATTAGGTATGATAATACACATTTGACATAACTGCTATATTTTTGTTATATAGGTCTCTTGTGATGACTTAGACAAAATTGGGAATCAAGTTTCATTATAATGATATATATTTATATACAGGTGCTCAGGAAAGCCTTGAAGAAAAAGTAACATTGAAACCATGTGAAACTTACGACCTTTCCAAGATCAACACACCAGCTGATTACAATGCTGTAGCCAATAGCTCAGAGGCTCTCGATGGAATTGAACAATGTATGGCAGTGTGGCTTAAACAACTAGAACAGGTCCTGGCAGAAAGTGAACAAATGAGAAAGGAGGCAGATGATATTGGACCAAGGGCAGAATTGGACCATTGGAAGAAGAGAATGTCTAAATTTAACTACCTGTTGGACCAGATCAAAGGAAATGATGTGAAGGCTGTCTTAGGAGTGCTTCATGCAGCAAAGTCAAAATCTGTTGCTGTAAGTTTGTAAAATACAATAAGAAAGGGAAAAATGGAATTGAATATTGAATACAATCTAAACTTGAATAGATTGATATAAATTTTGAACAGATATATCATGATAAGGAGGGGGTATTTGCCAAAAATACAACACGCGGGGCGGTAAAATTTCCTGAGCCTGAAATGACTCCGGGACAAATACCACAACAAGCGTCTCTGTGACGTAGTATTTGTCATAAAATACCATGGATATTAACCAATCAGAATGCAGATTACTTACATAAGGTGCAATTATAATCAAAATACCGGTACAATGTATGAATAGGAAATAATTTTGTGTCATTCAATTGCCATAATCTGGATCTAAAATATGGGTTCTTCATTTACTTTAGAGTCCTACTATGTAAGTGAGTCTGGGGGACGTGTAGTATGTAATCAAGTGCAAATGAATGTATTAAATGTGCCATCAATGTTTTTAGGCTGTGTCACTGTACCAGCTCAAAATGGTGAGTCAGTGTGGCAACAATTTTTGCCACTGTGATAGCTAGGCGCTATAGGCTGCATCCTTGGGTTAGGATGAGCTACAGGGTTAAGGATTTCTAATTATGATGGTTATTCAAACAGAAGGTCCCAAAATACAATCCTCTTTGTGATGTGAAGGCTGTCTTAGGAGTGCTTCATGCAGCAAAGTCAAAATCTGTTGCTGTAAGTTTGTAAAATACAATAAGAAAAGGGAAAAATGGAATTGAATATTGAATACAATCTAAACTTGAATAGATTGATATAAATTTTGAACAGATATATCATGATAAGGAGGGGTATTTGCCAAAAATACAAGACATGGGGCGGTAAAATTTCCTGAGCCTGAAATGACTCCGGGACAATACCACGACAAGCGTCTCTGTGACGTAGTATTTGTCAAAAAATATCACGGATATAAACCAATCAGAATGCAGATTACTTACATAAGGTGCAATTATAATCAAAATACCGGTACAATTAGGAAAAATGAAAGGATATGGAGTGAATGTACATGTGACAAAAACGCATACGATACATAGAAAACTCCAGTTTATCAAGGACAGGGCTTTTATTCCTGTCTACACCGGTACAATGTATAAATAGGAAATAATTTTGTGTCATTCAATTGCCATAATCTGGATCTAAAATATGGGTTCTTCATTTACTTTAGAGTCCTACTATGTAAGTGAGTCTGGGGAACGTGTAGTATGTAATCAAGTGCAAATGGATGTATTAAATGTGCCATCAATGTCTTCAGGCTGTGTCACTGTACCAGCTCAAAAGGGTGAGTCAGTGTGACAACAATTTTTGCCACTGTGACAGCTAGGCGCTATAGGCTGCATTCTTGGATTAGGATGAGCTACAGGGTTAAGGATTTCTAATTATGATGGTTATTCAAACAGAAGGTCCCAAAGTACAATCCTCTTTGTTTGTGAATATCCATAAATTCCAAAATCTTAGGATCAGCAGTTACTTTGAAACTAGATGTTTTTGACATGATGATAAAATACACATTTTGAAACCACATTATCATATACATGTTGTTGAATTTATAAGATATTTATATCTCACTGCGTAAAAGAGGAGAGGGTTATACTGTTTTACCTTATTTACTTTTTATATTGCTTCATTATGTATTTATACATTTCAGAAATGGCAGGAATTGGACAGACGTGTGACAGATTTAGCCAATGAAGCTCGGGACAATGTGAAATTCTTGTACACACTTGAAAAGTTCTGTGACCCTTTATACAACAGTGATCCAGTAAGTCCATATAAATAGACTATTTGTTATGGTAATTTGAGTTATTAATGAAATAAATTTGGCTTGTATTTTCTTTAATTAATGTGTAGTTATTTACATTTTTGTATTTCGACTAATTTAAGAAAAACATTAATTTTCAAATTGTTTAATCCACACATTTCATGACAAACAAAATCCTTGATCACTAAGATGCTTTAATTTCTTAATCAAAGCACAATTAAAGAAAACATTAAGCTGATTTGTACAGAGTTATCTCCCCTAGGTGTTGCATCTATTACATCAACTTTTGATCAGTGAACATGGTGCGCCATAACATGAACATGAATGTCAGTTGATAAATAACATGAAGACAAACTATAAAAAAATAATGTTGAATACATATTTGAATACACATGCACAACTGAAATGAACATAAGTATTATTAAATAGTCAGCACATTTATTCATAATTCAGGAATATACAGGAATTGATTTGCCAAATAGTAAAAAAATACATTTTGTGTAGAATAAGAAATTCTAGTAAATCAATAATATTTACAAAGATTTTAAAAAATCCATAACTTATTACACAATAATGGGTATGACTGATTCTGATCCAAGAGTACTGTGAAAATAACTTTCAAATCCCAATTTCCAAGAAAAAACTTTTTAAAATCCTGAATAACCAATATTACAATGAAAATCACTGATCACATCAAAGGTTTATCCCGCATTCCCACTGAATAAAATGTCTGATCCTGCCATCCCATATAAGGGCCTTTTTTCCGGGCATCCTTGAACATGTATTAAATACTATGATAATATTTGAATAAATAATATATGCACCTTAATTTGTCAAACTGGCATCCCAGATCAGTATTTATAGTGTATATTTCAACAGACTATGTTGTGTACATGAAGAATGCCTCTGTTTATAAGTAATTCATTGTTTGATTTCAGGTCGGTATGTTGGAGGGTATACCAGGACTGATCAACGCCATCAGAATGATTCATTCTATATCGAGATATTATAATACATCAGAAAGAATGACATCTCTCTTTGTCAAGGTGGGTACACTTCAGCGTTATGGTCAACAAACCAGCATTTAATTTTGTAGCTTAAAGATATTTGGTTTGGTTTGATCAAATCAAAGATTTTGAAATTATTGTTTGATATTCTCCACTAAGGCCAATAAGCAAGGGGAAACAATGAAAACCAATGCAGTCTCCCACTTAATGCCAGGTGCTAAATCCAATATCTGCATTCATTTTAATGTTAAAACAGCTATTTAGTCGCTGATAAACTGGCCTTATGTATGGAACTGAACATCAACAGTCAAGTTATGTGAAAAGGAAATAAAGATTGGCCGTTAAATATTGAAACGGACATGGAAAAATCCCAAAATTTTAATTTTGAACAACTAAATTTGAATTTTAAGAGTTTATCATATTATGTATGGCAAAGCATATAGCAGTTTTTGTAATCTTGTATTTTTTAAAATCTTTTTCTAGATAACCAACCAGATGATTACAGCTTGTAAAGCATACATTTCTTGCGGTGGATATGAGTCAGTCTGGACACAAAAACAAGAAGATGTGGTTAGAAAACTGAATGACTGTATCAAACTCAATGAGGAGTATCAAAGATGTTTCCATAAAACAAAAGAAAAGTTGGAGAAAATGCCAAATGAACGACCATTTGAATTTTCAGAAATGTACATTTTTGGAAAATTTGATACCTTCACACGAAGACTGAAGAAAATCATCGAAATGTTTGAGACAATTTCTTTGTACTCGCATCTGTCTGAGTCAAAGATTGAAGGTTAGTAATATGTACTTGATTGATTGATTGATGTTTTGCTTTTTGGAATTGCCTGTTTATCGTGAATTCTCGTGAGTCACATGACGAGACTTACAGACCCTATACTTGAACAATAATACAAACTATGACATAATGTATTTGTCAGACAATGACAATTTTACATTTGTAAACTCAAACACTCATCCTTAAAGTGGAGGAATCTGGTTCCATGTTATAAAGATTGACAATATCCATGAAACATATTCTGAAAAATGGGGATGGATGTTTGTTCTGCATTTTACAAAAAAATATCATAATGAATATTAATGTATCTTCATAATGGAAAGCTTGAATCCTCCATATTTGGGAATGTGATAGGAAGAAAATGCCATTTAGACCACATAGAAATAAGAAATTGGCCATGTTTAAATTAAAGATTCTCTATTTGCTTGTATTTTTCAGAAATTGATAAACTTGCTAACAGATTTACTGTGATTGTTACTGGAATGAAGAAGAAATCATATGATTTCCTAGATCAAAGGAAACAAGAATTTGACGTGGATTTTGATGAATTCAAAAGAATGGTTGCTGAGTTACATGTATGTATATCATCATTGTTATGAATTTCTTCATCTTACTGCCTGAGTTTTTCAAATATGGGTTACAAATTAATCCTTTTCAGCATCTGCTTTCATTAATCTTCATTTAATGTAATTTTTGCAGAGGTAAATATATTATCTTCCAAAAAAAGTATAAAGTATATCAAGTATAAAGATTTTGATTCTAAATTCTATGAATTATAAGAAAATTTAATTAACGAATATGAACTTTATTTATAAGTTCTATAAAATTTTCACAACAAAAACTGATATTATAACACAATGTGCATCAGAAAAATTTACTATAGGATTAAACACTCATTTTTAGGAAATTATCTATGTATTAACTCTGGCAGTTCACTTACGAACTGAATAAAGTCCGAATGAGGTGGTTGAGCTGCTGGAGTTTATACATACATAATTTCCTATAAAGCAGTGTTTAATCCTTATAATTCCAATTTTGTACGTTGAAAACAGGGTGATCCATGTTAACGACTTCTTCATTTGCTGCACTATATTTTTAAAAGTGGATTCATGGGCAAACGGAAATATTAAAAAATATTTCCGGTTGCTATTCATGACGTTGACCAATGAAAATAAATATTACAATTACGATTGAAATTATATTAATGAAAATATAACATAGAGACAATTAAGTCTGTATAAGACTTCCATTTTGGGCATTGGACCAACACCTCGGAGCAATTTCAGAAGTGAACATTGATTTGTACCTGGCAAAAAAGTGACAATTCCATTGACATTGTCATCCACTGTCTTACAATCAAATACTTAATATTCTTGAACTAAAAAAAAAAATAGTTCCCTGTAAATTGCCTAATTGATGTTTGCATTATAAAGGTGTAAAAGTGTTTTAGAGAAAAGTACAGGTGCCCTTTTCACAAAAAATCTTACAATAAATTTAATCATAAGTCAATATGAAATGTTAAAGACTAACGACTAATTTTTATCATAAGATTTTTTGTGAAAAGGGTTCCAGGTCAATTACATTGTACAGTAATTTAAATCTTAAGTAAAAGATTTTTTTTACACTTCTCTTTTAATCTTTTCAGGCTAACTTGCAAGCATTTATGGATGGCAAATTTGAAAAGATTGTCAGCACAGCTAGAGCCATTGTTCTTCTGGGAAAGTTTGATAAATTAGACCTGCCAAACTTGGGAATTAGTGATAAATTTCATCGTATTCTGAGCCATTACAGCAGAGATGTAGAAATGGTGTCTAAGGTCTACCAGAAGAATAAGAGTGATCCACCAGTGGCTAGAGATTTACCACCAATAGCTGGTTAGATTTCAGTTTTTGATTTTAAAGAGATGACACAGCCTTGATTTGAAAATTTATATCATATCCAACCTGAGATAACAAAAAAAAAATGTTCTTGTTCAGGTTTTCTGTGAGATTTATTTATCTATCAGTGAGTGCTGCATGGCTGTGATGAATGTTAATGTTGTTGGATGAAGGTTATTATCACCAAACATGAAGTTGAGGATTTAGAAAAAAGAAAAATTAATATATACTGTCCAGTGGCAGTATGTTTGTTCATTATAATCATGAATTTCTAATGATTAAGGAATAAATCATGCCAAACAAAAATTGTTTACAAAAATGGTAATAAATTAACTTAGTTTGCATACATCAATAATAGTAAATATTCGAATGAAATTAAACAAGTTGAGGTGAAAATTTTTACAAAAAACTTATCTGAATGATTATTGAGCTTTGTGTAGCCTAAGTTGTTATATTTTATATAATCAGTTAACTTCTTGCTTATAGCACAAAGTTTGAGAAGTTAAATTTTCAATATGTTTTTGAATCCATTTGACAAATGATTTAAATTTTCAGGTAAAATATCCTGGGCCAGACAGTTATTCCGTCGTATTCAAGAACCAATGGAGATTTTCCAACAGCAACCTAGATTATTGGAAGGTAGCGACGCTAAGAAGATCATTAAAAACTACAACAAACTAGCCAAGGTTCTGCTGGAGTTTGAAGTTCTGTACCACAGGGGCTGGCTAAGACAGGTAAAACAAAGGTTCTGCTAGAGGATGAAGTTCTATACCACAGGTGGCTGGCTTTGACAGATTAAAAAACAAAAAAGATGTTGCCATAAACAGCATGTTCAAGTCATTATATTCCCTCTTCAAGCAGAAATTTAGGAGGATTCAATCCTAATCAATACAAATTATTAGTAGTGCAGTGAATTTTAATGAAAGCACACACATACACAACAACATTAAATGTGAGTGGGTGAACGGCAAACCAGTTTTGTTACCATATTTTTTGGTCTATACTTTGACTTTTTTTCTTTCAAACTTAAATCTTATTTGGAAAAAAGTGGAAAATAGTCAATAAGAACTTTACACCACTTAGACATCAATGCAGTAAAATTTGTAAGACATATTACAGTCCACATCAACCCTTTGTAACTTGCATGGTTGATAACCTAATAATGACTTACAAAAGCAGATGCTTGTAGCTTTTCAAAACTTTACCCACAAAGACTGCAAATGTAAACAATATACAATGTAACTGTTGTTCTTTGTTGTAATCTATTGTAAATGTACCTATTTTTGGGCTGTACTTTTTTTCACGTATTTTGCCATGGACACTTTTCGTGAAAAATAGATACCTGCGAATACGTATAAAAATATGTAATTAGTAATACAGATCACAAGTTAAATGAAGATTCGGCGAAATTAATAACCGCGAACTTGTTAGCAAATGGAAATCCGCGAAAATAAGTACTCGCAAAAAAAGTACATCTACAGTATTTTTAACATTGAGATATCTTTTCATTTTAGCTTTGAATTTACTATGGTAGCCATGTTAATCAATATAAATTATTCATATTATTTTAGATTGAAGCAGCACGTTCTGGACTTCAGTCATCTTTGCTGGTCAGACATCCAGAATCCAACGAATTGCATGTGAACTTTGACCCTCAGATATTAACAATGATCAGAGAGACAGAATGTATGGCTAGATTAGGACTAGAAATCCCTCCTCTTGCAAGAACAATGAGAGCCAAACAGTC
>MJUU01012648.1:3419-21658 GCA_002080025.1 Modiolus philippinarum | reverse complement strand
GAAGGATTTTGATGAAACTTTACACAAAGGAAGGACACTATATGGAGATGTGCATGAAGAAATATAATTATTGGCCAAAACCAGGAAGGGGAGATAATTGGACTTTGACTTTTCGTTGATTCCCCATGTATGGGTTACCTCGTAAGCGCACTTCCTCTTAAACCACTTGAAGGAATTTAATGAAACTTTACACAAAGTAAGAACACTATATGGAGATGTGCATGAAGGAATATAATTATTGTCAGAAACCAGGAAGGGGAGATAATTCAACTTTGAGTTTTCATTGATTTCCCATGTATGGGTTACCTCTTAAGCACAACTCCTCTTAATCCTCTTGAAGGATTTGAATGAAACTTTAGACAAAGGAGGAACACTATGTGTAGATGTGTAAAATGTCAAATAGGCTGAAAAAGGCGAATTTTATATTTGTCTGATTTAGACTGAGTGTTTTCATTGGAACCCTTGGGAAAAGTTTTTTTCTTGAAGATTATATCGTTGTGTCCATACTTGTAATTGTGTCCACACCTGTACTGTGTCCGCACCTGTATTGTGTCCACACCAACTTAATTTTGCACTTACCATATCGATTCAGGGTTCAATAAGAAGGGGGTATCTTTGGCTGCCATTCGGCGACAGCTCTTGTTAGATTCCAATTTTATTTTTAAATTTATGAAGCTAATAAAAATGGTGCTGGGGGCATATGTTTTGTTTTACAAACACATCTTGTTTTTTTTCCTTTTCATTTTGACATCGTAATTTATGATAAATATCAAATGCCATGTTTCATCTACTTGCTGTGAAGTAGCTTCCTTTTCATATTGATAATATTTATTCCTTAAAATTCATTTCATATCTAAATCACAGGGTGACTAACAGATTATTTCAAGCTGTCGACATTGATTTTTCTTGCCCTCTTTCCTGGTTTTTAAAGCCTGATAAAAAATCATTTAAGACAAATCACATTTATTTTATTTCAGAAACACATAGTTAAGAACTAAAAAATGACTTCAAATTAGATAAAATCTGTCTGCGGGTTCTGTAAAGTATGATCTGTTGTTAATTTTTTTATTTTATTGACAGATGCTGGAAGTTATGGGGACAAGAAGGATAAGAAAGAGACCAGACCATTCTGTAAAACTTTTGCCATTTTACAAATTCCAAACGTCGTCATGTCACCAGCTTTAGATGAAGTACAACAGGCTGTCAACAAGGCTGCTATGATGATCATAGGTGTTAGCAAAGGGGTCAGTAAATGGCACAAAGGTCTACAACCCCAGGATACTGGCATATCCATGGAACGTAGGGCTAGCATGTCCAGCATAAACCAGATACCCGAAGAAGGTGAACAAGGGAAGAAGGATGACGAGACGTCTGTGCCTGTCTACACTGTGCAGAAACAACCTAAGAATTACTTCAAGGCAGTGTCCGAAAACAAGGAGGTGTCAAAACTGCAGTCCCAGCTCTCTACTGCTATCAACTCTACAAAGAAGGTAAGATTATTGGACAAGTAATTTCCTTAAAGCATCATAGAATAGGTGTCACAATTTACTATAATGTAAAAGGAGTTAATTCCGCATGGTTTATATTTTGTGATTTGGATTCCTTAACCTATTTGCAAAGTTCTTTTCCACAATTCTCACTTACTTTTTGTTATGATAAAAACAAATTTAGATGAGGGGAAATTTTACGAATACATGTATGTGGCAATCGCAAATTAGCGAAATAAACCCCTCCCTAAAATTTCCTCTTTTACAGTATAATAGCTCATGTCTGAAAGCCTTCTACAGTATTTTGATTGGCTTCGGTATTTTTCCCTGTTTTGTCTCAATATATTTCTATATAAAAAAGGAAATTTTGTCTGATCTGTATTATATCATTTCTCATGATGATGAGAAACTGTAACATGTAGTTTTTCATTTGTATACACATCACTTTAGTATTAAAACTTCAAATAAAGTCTACAAATTCTTGCCTTATACTATAATCAAAAGGTTTAATAGGTTTATAGTGATTTTGAGTGTATGTTTTTGGTCAGTCAAGAGAGAGCATTTATATTTTCTTTCCATCCCTTAAGTTTAATGGCAATTGTATAAGAATTAAAACATTTTTTTTATTTACAGGATGTAGTCACTGCTTTAGAAAACTTCCATGGTTTCAATGAAATCTGGGAAGTAGACAGAGATGAGGATTTGGAGAGATTTAACAAGGAAAATCCCAAACTTTCCGAGTATGAAGCACAGATCAAACATTATGAAGACTTGGAAGTCCAGATAAATAGCTTACGAGAGTACTATGACGTTGGAGCCATTGCATTGTATACAGGTATAGATCTGAAATATACTAAGCTATCGGATTCAATTGATTTAATTCCTCTGTGAAGAGTAGGAGATAACTGTATTGTATTTGCAAATTTCACCATATCAATTGGAAATTTGATTGTTTCGAATTTACGTGTTTTCTTATGATGCACATAGATGCCAAACCCATTTGACCAGTGTCTTACAGATGCAAAGAAGTTTTCCCCAGGTTTAAACTATCATGCAAACTACAAATGAACATATTTTTGCAGACTACAATTGAACATATTTTTGAAAGCAATCACACTTTGAAATATGTACCAAAATAAATCACAAGAATCTGAGTGATTGCATCACTATAATGCTTAATGTTGATACGGTTTAAAAGGGGGTCAAAGAGTCATAATGATTTATTTATAATGCAAATGGCAATGAACTTGGAAGACAAAACTTTATACATAATTATTGAAAACGAACCACGGTAGTATAATTTTACAGAAAAAAAATATTATCAGTTATGGAATAATCGTACAGATTTGCATCTTTGGATAAAGGTCACAAGAAAGCATAGGAAAAATGTCTTGGAAACTTGATTTTAAGAGTCAATTGTATTTTATTATTTTTTTTCATAATAAAGAGAAGCTAAAACTTGGATTGACTATTGAAACAAAAGCATGGAGGATCCACTACGGTAAAGCCTGTAACCAGAAATACAGCCAGGAGATGGAAGAAATGTTTGAGTTTATAGAGGATCTGAACAAGAGGCTGGCTCGACCACTGAAAGATTTGGATGACATAAGATTTGCTATGCAGTCACTGAAGGACATCAGAGAAAATGAAATCAGATTAGAAATGGGAATTGCTCCTATTGAGGTAATATTTAATGTGGTAATTTCTAGTTGATGATAATTTTTGTGGATATTTGATAAGATTTACATACTAGATATGGCTAAGAATATTGGTAAATAATCAAGGCTGAGGAATGAAGTATGTAAGTGGACATGGTACTCAAACATACCGTAAAAGTGTGTAATTTTCGCATTATTTGCTGTTATTCTGATGTCTCAAAAATTGCATACCACGAAAAGTAATTAAAATGAGACCATACAAAGTGAATGAGGAGAAATGGTGAATATTTCATTCCTGTGAAAATAAAATCAAGCAAATTTGAAAGAAATCATTAAATTTGTGACGGTCAAAAAACCCCACTTATACAGTATAGCAGAATCACACACCACCAATATGTTTGTTTCTAATACATCAGCAAAGGAATATCAAAGCAAAAATTTGATAGTGTGATAATGATATGACCTAAACAAATTTCTTAGTTTGACTTCACCTCCTGGGGTGAAATTATGGATAATGATTACATAGTAAAATACTGTGGAAGTACTTTTATTCGTGGACATCAATTTTCGTGGTTTTCATAAATATTACTACTTCACGGGTACTTAAATTTGTGGTTTCAAATTCTGAGCATTAAAATTCAAGACAAAAATGCATTTCGTTGGGAACTTAGTTTCGTGGTTTTAGCCAACCACGAAATCCACGAAAATTAGAACTCCAGGAACAATAGTACTTTCACAGTATCACTTTTATTTCACTGAGAAATTCCTATATGTCACTGCTAGCAATGTAATAATTGAAGTTAATTATTAAGTCAGAAAAAAATTCTGCTATCTCTTGAAAAACTGCCAAAAGACACAAAACAAAAGCAGAATACAAAGGAACATAGGACGTATTATTTACAAAAATTAACAAAATATGTTAAATAACTACAAATTTTTCAAATTAAAATGAAATCTTGATTTGTGGTTTTAGTCATAAGAAAGTTATGTAATGTGTTTGTTCTCGACTGAAGTTTCATTTACACCATAGCCATTTAATTACAGGAATCTTATGCTATGCTGAATAAACATGACCTACCAGTAAACAAAGAAGAAATGGAAAGGTGTGATACCTTAAGATATTCCTGGGAAAAACTTCAAGTCCAGGCAGCTGATGTGCAGACGACACTTCTGAAAATACAACCTGGGTTCAAATCAGAACTTATTGAAAATGTCAAAGTGTTCATTGAAGACTGCAACGACTTTTATGGAAAATATGACACGGTAAATTGTTATATACTCATTTAAATATCTATAATCTGATTTGTTCAAATTGTGTCACATGACATTTGATCTTTCGCTCGGTCAACCGTTTAACAGTGGGTCACATAGGAAGGTCAATCGGTAAACAAGAAAATTCAATATTATATAACACCTTTTGAAATTAAGGTCACCTTTGAGCAAGCTTTTGGGTGACCTTACTAACTCAGGGAGAGAAACTGCTGGGTCACAGCATTATCATATCCTTGATTTGCTCCTCATGCTTGCATCTCATTGGTACATTGTATATAAACTTCAGATTTTAATCTGTTAAAAACAAAAAGTTCAAATTGTTTCAGACTGGAATTTGTTAATTATGGAGTACCTTGAATTATTGTTCTCAGGACCGATTACATTTGTATATTTTTATGATGTTTTTATTTGCATAAACACATTAAATCTGCAACCAGTATTCATCACAGCAGAATAATACAGATAGAAAGCAGATAAAAAGCCGCTTTAAAGAAATTAATATTTGAAAAGATAACTTTTATGAAACTTAATTTTATGGTGAATCCCACAAATTTTCCCACAAATTTTCCTTAAAAAAATGTTAGTTCGGCCAAATAAAAAAATACAGATTAGCTTCTCAGGCCACTGCCTCATCTCTTTTCTGGGAACTAATTTTACCTTTTTATTTAAGTTTCAAATAAAAAAAAAATGAAAAACACCTGCCTCATTACTTTTGGGCTCATTTACATTAGATGCCTCATCATGATTTTTAACCAATAAAAATAAAATTTTCTCCCTCCCTGCCTCATCATTTTTTCTGAAAAATGGCCTGAGAATCTTATAATCATTTTTGTATGACCCTACCAATTTGTATTTTTTCATGAAATAAATCAACATTATTTAATGAGTTTCTAGGCAAAATTATAATTTTTGTTTGTATGCATGTCTTAAACTGAAACCAATATATATTTTTTTTATTTGACAGGCTGGTCCTATGGTCCCAGGTGTTGCTCCTAGAGAGGCCTCGGATAGACTTATCATATTCCAGAACAACTTTGAAATGCTATGGAAGAAACACAATACATATTGTGGTGGTGAAGGCCTCTTTGGTCTACCAGTCACGGAGTATCCAAAATTACAGACCATTAAAAAGGAACTGAACTTGTTACAGAAATTGTACGGACTGTACAACAATGTGCTAGAAACTGTACATGGATATTACGATATTCTCTGGGTGGATGTCAACATTGAAAAAATCAACAACGAACTGATTGAATTCCAAAACAAGTATGTTATATGTATATGATATTTCCAAAACAAGTATGTTATATGTATATGATATTTATTATTGTGTTCTCAAAAGAAATGTTCAAAACATCGCTGGTGATAAAGTTATTCATTTTAAAAGCAATTGAATTGTATAATAGAATTTCAGTTTATACAGTTCAGAATTTTCAACTTAAGATGTGATTTCAACTTTTACTCATTTTGTTTTTAATTTTGCAAAGCTTTGTGATAGAAAACTAAAATTAAAGGAACATGTTTACAAGTTTTTCTGTCAATTTCAAAAAGGCTTGATATAATGCATGTATGTTTATCTTTTTTGTTTAGGTGCAGAAAATTACCCAAAGCTCTGAAAGATTGGCCAGCCTTTGATGACTTGAAAAACACAATTGACGATTTCAACAACATGGTGCCACTATTAGAACTCATGACAAATAAAGCCATGAAACCACGTCATTGGGCCAGGATGGCAGAGGTCACAGGTCACCAGTTTGATGTGGAAAGTGAAGCATTCCAGTTGAGGAATATTTTAGAAGCTCCATTACTGCAGTTTAAAGAAGATATTGAGGTAAGCTTATTTTCTAGACCTGAGAAATGGATGTTTGGATGGCTTCATTAGGTCCCTGACACCTATTGTTTGATCTTCTTTAGTAATTACTGTCTGAGCCTTTATTGTACATTTTGTTTTAAAAGTCTTCACTAAAGTTTGATAGCACAAGTTTGATATTATGTTTAAAAAATTATTCTGCTTTAGAGAATAAAATTACTTTTACAACATTATAAAAGTTCTGGTTCTTATATATGAATAAAATATGAAATGTTATTTACATGTATGTAAAAAAATGGATAACAGGAAACACCTACAATGGCTGAAAATTATAATTACATGCCACAATCTACTATGGAACTACACATGAAGAACATGAAAGGAAAGAAAAAAAACAATACATAATTTTGAAAGATGGTCAAGGGGTGCTGGCCACTAAACTGCCGGCTAGCTCAAGGGGCCTAGTCTGCTGGTAGAACACTGTCACACTACGGAAGAAAAAATCAAACTCAAAACTTCCCGAAGGGTTTGATCAAGAATCATCTTAAGTTTCAGTAGACATCGGCAGTGAGAGGCCAGTGTGTGTGCAAAATTTTCAGGTCATTAGGTCTCAAAGCTAATTTAACGGATGCAATGTATGTAGACTTAAAAGCTGTTCAGTAGAACTACTTTTGCTCAGATTCCTGATGGTTACTTGGACATTGTGTGATAATGAACTTCATTTAGAATACTATGATTTTGCATGCTGTAGAACCTCTATATTTTCAAACACAACTATGGCACAAAACGTTTCTCAAATTCTTTAAGCATTCAAACCAGTTAGAGTTTGAATAAGCAACCTTGACAGAATTGAAATTGATATATAAATGTAAACAGCCATGACATTGAATGTATCATCTACTGTGTTTAACAAACATAATTTCTTTATTTTACAGGACATTTGCATATCTGCTGTAAAAGAAAAGGACATTGAAGCCAAACTTAAACAAGTTATTGCTGACTGGAACAATCAAGTTTTTGCTTTTGGAAACTTCAAAAACCGTGGAGAATTACTCCTCAGAGGTGATACAACTCAGGAAATTCTCACAAATATGGAAGATTCACTCATGGTTCTCAGTTCTCTGATGAGTAATAGGTGAGTTTAGATAGTTTTCACTGATGTGAGGAATATAGTTTCCATAAGGAGAACTAGTTGATTATGAAATTTTCACATCGAGTTAAATAAATTTTGCAAATGTTTGAAATTGAGGCTTGCCAAGCTTTTAAACATTTGAAAATTTATTTAATGAGATGTGAGAAATTTCATAATTAACGTGTTTAAGTTGTGGAAACAGTTTCTCTAATGACTGGACGAAAAACACAGAAGACTGTATTCCGAATAAATTTGGCAGGAAATGTCACAAAACTTGTTCTCCTCTCTAGAGAGGTTTCCGCACCCTTCAGGAAATGTGAAAACTTGATAGAAATTAGAGAATAGAGTATAATTTATATTTTCCAAGGAAAAATCTTCATTGGATGCACTTGTTTCTTTCTTTAAATACCAAATGCAAATAAATTATGTTACAAAAATTGGCAATTAAATTCCTTCTTATCATTATCTACAGGATTCACACAACAGTGTGTTTTCTTTTGAATCACACAAAATAATTGTGGTCAGTTAAATTCTGTGTATTGTTTATTGAATTTCGCAGAACCCTTGTTGTCTGTTAAGACATGAAAATTACTTCAAAAAAGCTTTCCCACATAAATATTTTAGCCTACCAATCGTTTCAGAAACTAAGGAATTGTGGGTACAGTGATTGTATTTCAAATTTTGGTGTAAGAACAATCAATTTTCAACCAATGATGTTACGTTATTTATGTTCTTGACCAATGAAAACATTTTGGTGTATGCTCTACCCACAATGCTTTACTTACTGAAACGGAGAATTCCACATATAACACACTGTTCTCTAATTTGATTGAAGTTTGCAACAGGATGTGGATCATGCTTGATAGGGATAAACTATAACAATTTATTTTCCATAAAACTTCACATTTTGACATACCGTGTATTTAACTTAGTCATGAATGGTTATGTTTTGGTAAAAATGTACCATTTTTCTAGGAGTTACCTTAAGTAGGGGAAATAACTCTTAAAATAATTTTCCTTTTAGATACAATGTACCATTTAAGAAGCAGATTCAGCAGTGGGTACAGAACTTGTCAAACTCATCAGAAATCATCGAGAATTGGATGACTGTACAGAACCTGTGGGTATATCTAGAAGCTGTGTTTGTTGGTGGTGATATCGCCAAACAGTTGCCTAAGGTAAGACCTATTCCATTATGATAGATGTGGGAGGGTAGGAAGGGATATTGCCAAACAGTTGCCTAAGGTAAGGGATATTCCATTTTGAGATATGTGGGAGGGTAGGAAGGGATATTGCCAAACAGTTGCCTTAGGTGAGGACTATTCCATTATGATAGATTTGGGGGGTAGGAAGGGATTTCGATTTAAAAAGCTCCTTGGAGCTTATGTTGTGCTGTTTTATCTTTTTATCGACTTTAAATAAAGCTTTTTGACTTTTTTGACTTTGGATATTGCCAAACAATTGCCTAAGGTAAGGACTATGCCATTATGATCGATTTGGGAGGGTAGGAAGGGATATTGCCAAACAATTGCCTAAGATAAGGACTATGCCATTATGATAGATGTGGGAGGGCAGGAAGGGATATTGCCAAACAATTGCCTAAGGAAAGGACTACGCCATTATGAGAGATATGGGAGGGTAGGAAGGGATATCTCATTTGTAGATATAATTTGAAAAAAAATGACTGCCCATTAAATGCATAAAAAAAAAAACATTTATGAAAGTAAATTGGTTGTGGATGATTTTGAAACTTCCTTCTGATGTCTGACCACATTTATTTTATAACCCTATAATACTGTTTACCAGTTTAATTACCGTATAGGGGGGTAATTTTTTCTAGGTTCTAATTTTCGTGAGATTTGTGGAAGCATGAAAATAAAAAGTAGTGAAATTAAAGTCAGTATATCTTTCTATATGTTTGTCCTTTTCAAAATTTTCCTTTCATGAAAATTGACGACCGCTTAAATTTAATACCCTTTTTTTGGGGAACGAATTGCGAAATTTGGCAGCCGCAAAAATTACCCGCTATTGAAATGATTTTTTTTTTTTTTTTTTCATATTTATGTCCCTTCATTGGTTATTATTGTTCCTATTAATGAAGATATTGGTACACTTATGATGATGTAATATTATTGGTAATTTGTAATAATTTCCTTTGATCTACAGAGACTGATAATCTCAGTATCGCCAAACTGGACATTATCACGAAATTATTACGTCACTGTGAAGGTGTCACGTGGGGGTTGCTATGCTGATGTCATATTTTGTACATATTTTGAGCTTGATGTGTTACGCTGTGATAAAGTCCCTATCAAAAACGAAATGTCCTATATTCCATATTTATATGCATAGCCAAAAAGTTCATACATGTAGATGAGTATTTGACATTGGTTAAATTAATCCAAAATTGCATATAAATAAATACTATAAAAATGCCTTTGTAATGAAATGTTGAGTGATTTTTGTTTTGATACATGCAAGTTTAAATAAGAGAGTTCTATATTTTTTCAGGAAGCTAAAAGATTTAGTAATATTGACAAGTCCTGGATTAAAATAATGACAAGAGCTCATGAGACACCTAATGTTGTACAATGTTGTGTTGGAGATGAGACACTGATGCAGTTACTGCCACACTTGTTAGAACAACTAGAACTGTGTCAGAAATCTCTGACTGGGTAAGTGTCTTAACTCTGTTAGTAATCACTTAATTGCTTAATCACTTAAGTGAATCAGAACTTGCTAAGTGTCAGATACATGAATCACTGACTGGGGTATTCATAATTAATAAATATTTTACTGGTACTGGGGAAGCGACACGACTTTCAAAAACATGTGCATCAATGATTTTGTTATCTTGAATTATTGTATGTTTAAGTCATTTATGGGTGGCAATTTTAAATTTAGGTAGATACATTGTTTTTTTTTATGCCCCTCGCAAACAGAGTTTGGGGGTATATAGGAATCACCCTGTCTGTCTCTCCGTCCGTCTGTCTGTCCATCCCTTCATGTACCTTGTCAGCACGTATTCTCCCAAACAGCTGCTTGGAATTTGATGAAATTTTACACAGTTGTAGTACACCATCTGAAGATATACATGAAGTAGTATGGTTGCTGCCTGACATTTTGAGGGGGATATAATTTGTCTTTGAATATTTTCTGGAAAAAGGGTGGGTACGAACCTTTTCAGCACATGTTCTCCTAAACAGCTGCTTGGATTTTGATGAAATATTACACAGTTGTAGAACACCACCTGAAGATGTGCATAAAGTAATATGATTGTCTGAAATTTTGAAGGGGAGATAATTCATCTTTGAATATTTTATTGAAAAAGGATTGGGATGAACCTTGTCAGGGCATGTTCTCCTAAAGATATTTTGATGAAATGTTACACAGATGTAGTAAACCACCTGAAGATGTGCATAAAGTTATATGGTTGCTGTCCAAAATTTCGAAGGGGAGA
Source organism: Modiolus philippinarum (assembly GCA_002080025.1). Taxonomy (NCBI): domain Eukaryota; kingdom Metazoa; phylum Mollusca; class Bivalvia; order Mytilida; family Modiolidae; genus Modiolus; species Modiolus philippinarum. Next base: position 10,839 of record MJUU01012648.1, on the reverse strand, counting down.
TGATTTGTCTTTGAGTTTTTTCTGGAAAAAAAGGGGTGAGGAATATCATTTTGTCCATACTTGTATTGTGTCCACATATGTACTGTATCCACAACTGTATTGTGTCCACAAACACTTAAACTTCCACTTGACATATTGATTCAGGGCTCAGTTAGTGGGGTATTACTGGCTGCCATTCGGCGACAGCTCTAGTTTTAAACTTTTATCATAAAATAGCCTTATAAGTCTATATTGACTGTAACCAATGATATTTCACGCTACATTAAGGTTAATGGTCCCCTTTTTCAGTTCATTTTTAAACCTATAGAAGTTTTATGTTAAATCTTCACATTAGTTACTTGATTGTTCTTCACCAAACTTCGTTTGCAGAAAATTAATTTATTTATGCGTACAAAGCTTAAGTTTATTGCAAGTAACATCAACAGATTGTGATAAATAATAACGAAAATGGCAAATCATTCGAACAGAACACACTTATGTCCAAGAAAACTACCAGAATATCTACAAGATTTTTTTCCCAAAATTAAATTAAATTTGTTTATAAGCTTTGAATGAGTAGTTATCTCAATAATTAGCAGATAAATTTTTGATAAAAACCAACATTATGGAGATTAACATAAAATTCCCATAGTTTTAACATTGAACTGAAAAGGGGACCTTTAACCTTCACAAGTGGAAAAACCTGATTGGTTTCTTTGATATGTAATGGTAAAAATCACATCTTCAACTCTATACTAATGATATATTTATGTTCTAGATATTTGGAGAAGAAGAGATTGTTGTTCCCAAGATTCTTCTTCGTCTCTGACCCTGCTTTGTTAGAGATCTTAGGTCAGGCCAGTGATCCACACACCATACAGCAACATCTACTGTCTGTGTTCGACAACATCAAAACTGTCAAATTCCACGAAAAACATTACGACATGATTCTAGCTATCCAATCATCGGAAGGAGAGTCCATTGATGTAAGTTTTTATAATTGCAGAGGATTACTGACCTTATATTCATCTTTAAGATTGAGATTTTGGGGCAAGCAAAATACAGGACTTTCTAGATAGGAACTCTCGTGTAATTGAAGGCAGAATCGATTGCCTCAGATACCAGTAAGAAGGAAGACTGGATTTCTAAACCTATTGAAATAAATATATACCACATAGAAAACAAACTATTTATGAAATTGAAGTGCATTTATAATTTTTCCTATATGACAATTTTTTAAATAAATTTTAATTGACGAAAAAAACTTAAACTGAAGCACTACAAATCAATTAAATATAAATCACCCTTAGCTCAATTGTGTTCACTAATTAGTGATTCCCTCTCAATGTATTGATGTATTGATTTTTTACGTATAAAAATAGATCTGTTTCTGGAGTGAATACGATTTCAAAAGTCCCGTATTGATTGTGTTTTATTGAGATCGTGACAAAGTCTAAGCTATCATCAATTTGAATTCAAAATTTAACAGAAATGAAGAAAAATTTCAAATATTGTAAAACTTTGATGGGGATCAAGGAAAACAGTTCGAGTTAGAGTGGTGTTTGAGCTATCGAGTTGGATCTGTGTTTAAACTTGAACTAAGGGGCCAGAAAAAAGAGTTTGAGACATTCATGGTGTTTGAGCTATTGCAGTTCAAAACATCCAAGTTCAACTGTATGCCTAATATGCCTTCCTGATTCGAGGAAATGAAATGGGTTGTATAGGGTCTGTAAGTCTCGTCATGTGACGCCAAGAAATCACCATAAAATTGAAATTTGAAAACATTTCCTGCCGAAACATGACTTTGCAGAATTATGACGTCCAAGTTTTTTTGTCATAATCCGTTCAAGTTTTTTGCTTGAAACGTCATATTTTTCTGTTAAAAATGCAACTTCCGGGTACAAATTGTGTACCCAGAAGTTCCAAAATTGAAGGAGACTTACAGACCCTATTGTAAGAATAACAAGAAGGGATATAATGTATATATACTACTTGTATATCCTAATCAATACAAAGTGAATTTTACATTATACTTTCCTTAATTCTGTGTTTTGTGGAGGAACTTTTTAATTTAAAGTATTACTCTCATTTTTACAACATTAGAAGACAAGTTACTAAAATCTAATTCTTGTCAAATGAAAAATTAAATGTTTGGATTTTGAAACTGCTGGGAAATTTAGGTAGAGAGTTTTTGTAGGAATGTTTTAGAACGGATTTTGTGGTAGGGAGGTTTTGTGACCAAATATGTGTATTTCTAGCTTCAAATTTGTTGACTAATTAAAAATACATGCAGTCCGCACAAATATTTTTTTCATAACTAGTCCTTGGCCTAGTTGAGTTAACAGATTTACTAGTCTGAAAAAAATTCTACCTCGATGTCTGCCAATCAACCTATCTAAGAACGGAAACAAATTTTTACCCCAAAAAGAGCAATTTGACCTATCGTCCCCATTGACCTTTAGTCCAAAAAATATGGTAGTAGTCAGGTCGGACTAGTGGTTGAAAAAATTTACGAGTCCGAATTAAAATTTAGTAGTCTCGAGCATCGGAGTAGTGCATAATGGAGCAGAATTGTACATAAAATGAGATAAAAGGGAGAAATTTAAATGATTTATTCATTTCAGTTGGAGAAACCAGTAAAGGCTGAGGGTAACGTAGAAGCTTGGTTAATGTCTTTGTTGAAGATGTCACAGAAATCATTACATGGTGTTATCAGGACTGCTGCCATGGCGATACAGGATACAAACTTCCAGTTGTTGGAGTTCTTAAACATGTTCCCAGCTCAGGTAAAAACTTTGTTTTTTATGTAAATATTATGAAAACAGACAAATTAATCAGAATTCATGGTATCTGTAGTTTAGGGCTTATAACTTGGATGAAGAAACTTTTTTCTAAGTAATAGTCAATATTATCAAATAAAAATGTTACAAGAAAATTCATCAAGTATGACCAGTTGTCTTTATCAACACATAAGCATAGCCCTATTATAAAACCTGCTGTGTGCGGTTCCGGCTTATGAATAGGCCCACAGCATCCTCTGAGCTTAGAGTATGAGTCTTCCTAACAGAGGACCCCGAGGGAACCCCGGGATATAGAAATAGGACCTAGTATCTCCGGCTTGCGGGGTGTGACCCCTCCTAAACGGGGACTGATCCCGAGGGTCCCGGGATATAGAAATAGGACCCATTCCGTGGTTGTGCGGGATGAATAAATACACAACCCATCTTTGGTATGGGATGTAAACTCAGGTCCACATGTTGGAAGAAATGCCACACTTCCTGCACGTTAAAGAACCCTTGTAGCAAGCCCTTTTTGAATGGTCCGTAGGTGATCGGCTACAAGGCTAAATTCTCCGCCCTTTTGGATTTCACCCTACTTTTCCAGTGGCAGTCAGAATTTCCCGTCCCATGGCCCTTTCCATACCCTAAAGTGATTATTTATTAACAAATTTGTTCTCGTCTTGATATAGCTGAAATATTGCTGAGTAGACGTTAAACAATATTCAATCAATCAATCAACCTATTATAAAACTATCTTGGTTTTTCTTTGATTATTTCTACTATTTTAAGTAATTATTCTTTTTTGCATTGATATATAGAGACAAATATGTAAGAAGGTCCAAGCTGGTATAATGTATGATTATTTTATATGTAAAAGGGTGCAATTACCATTTCTGGTAATCCGCCTACAAAAACTAAATGAAGAAGAAGAACCAGTTGTCTTAAAAAATGTATCCAACATTTTTTTTTCTAAATAAAATGATGATTGCAGTAGATAATGTGGGAAAAGTCATTCATTGTTAGAGTTGAAAAAATCCCACGATGGAAGATTTTTTTTGTGAGATGTTGGGCAGAAACATTGGATGATAACAGGAATGGGAATGGTCACAAGATAGATAGTTGTACCAATCAATGGATATGTTCATAACTCAAACATAGTGAAACACAGTGTTTACATTATAAATAAAATTGTCATTGAAAAATAGCTTAGAAATGTTATGTACATGAATTTATCCTTTACAGGTTGGCTTACTGGGTCTACAGATGATTTGGACAAGAGATTCCACCGAGGCTCTGACAAATGCCCGCCATGACCGTAAAGTGATGCAGCAGACTAACCAAGCCTTCCTAGAGTTATTGAACACTTTGATTGATCAGACAACAAAGGAACTGACTCCTTTTGAGAGAACAAAATTTGAAACATTGATCACAATCCACATTCATCAGAAAGATATTTTTGATGATTTGGTAATTTACTTAACATATTTTTAGTTATGTTTTATATTGTTTCTAATCTTATACATTGCACCCTCATTATATCACCAGCTATGGGACCACAGAAATTTTTGGCAATATTTAAGTGAGGGAGGCGATATATCAAGGGAAAAAATAACATAAAAACTATGCAACTTTTTGAAAAATGTACATGTACCTTGAAAATGGTTGGCGATAAGTTGGGGGTACCGACATTAAAAAGGGGCAGAATAACAAGACGCACTGTCTTTATTTTATATGCCTGTAGAAGACAGGACATTTTATGATGTAACTGCATTACATTGTGCTCCAAATCCTAGCTTGTCCTCATTTCAAAATTTCAATATATTTGCTTTATGTCTATATAGTTTTTTGAATTATTAGCCTGTATGTTCAAAATTAGCATGTCTTGGACTGGTGGTTAGGGTGTAATTGTTACTTAGTATCAGTTCACTTATTCTTGAAATACTTCCAGAAAAGTTCATTATTCATTATTCAGTTTTCAGATTTAAAGTTCATATAATCAGCTGTATACTGTATTGTTACAAGAACTGCTTGCTTTGCAAAAATATGCCTTATTGAAAATAAGACCATTGAAATCACTATGACATGTTTCAAAATTTTTTCAGTGTAAAGCCCATGTAAAGACACCTTCAGACTTTGAATGGATGAAGCAGTCTCGGTTTTACTTCATTGAAGACCAGGATAGATGTCTAATTTCCATCACTGATGTCGATTTCATCTACCAAAATGAATTCTTAGGATGCACAGAAAGATTGGTCATTACTCCTCTGACTGACAGGTAGGGTTATCTCCCTTTTATTGAAGCAAACTATTTCTCTTTCACTATTTCTCAATCAGCTATTTCTTATGAACACAACAGAGAATACTAAAATATGAATCTATAAAAAGATATCAAATATTTTTTTTGTTATTGGTATATTACTACATTTAATTGGACGTAGATTTATTGTTAGAAAAAAATTAAATCATACATTTCAGGCAGTATTTCCATTATCCAGCTAGTCATTGGCTTAAATATGAAGAAAAAAGTTATTTGGATACAATATTTATTGGATACATTCTCTAAGGCATTTTATTCTTTAACTTTAATAGTAACCAATGATTAAGGAATAACCTTGATAAACTTAATACTCTTTGCTTAGGTTTCACTTCTTATATCTATATTTTAGGTGTTACATCACTCTAGCTCAAGCTTTGGGCATGTCTATGGGAGGTTCTCCAGCTGGACCTGCAGGAACAGGAAAAACAGAAACTGTCAAAGATATGGGTCGTTGTCTTGGAAAATATGTTGTGGTATTTAACTGCTCAGATCAGATGGATTTCAGAGGTTTAGGACGTATCTACAAAGGTGAGTATTTCAAATTCAACTGTCTATTGATTGGGATGTTTTTTTTAATTTTTTATCTGTATGTAAAATTACTTGCAGTGGAAAAATAATAATTTATAATTAGAGACATGTTTCATAAATTCAGTTTGAATATGAAGGATGTTTTGTCAATTTTATTCCATTGATTTTATTAAGAATTCACTTTTAACCCTTGTCATCTTGGTCATATTCTTAAAGAAATGAGTCAAGTTAAATTACATAAAGCTGAACTATTTTTTGGTCTAGCACATTCAGGAACTTGAAAATATTTCTATAATTCAGTTACAGAAAACCAAGAATTGTTTGTATTTCAGAGTTTTTCTAAAATGTGTCTATGGGATACTTTGATAAATTTTGGTGATATAGAATTACTACTCTGTAAATCTTTGTATTCATATCATTTAGGGTAAATTTAATATTTGATGAGTTCAGTCATGTAAATTGTTTGCTTGTTTTTCCAGGTTTGGCCCAGTCAGGATCTTGGGGATGTTTTGATGAATTCAATCGTATTGAACTACCAGTATTGTCTGTGGCAGCCCAGCAGATCGCTATCGTCCTTGGCTGTAAGAAGGAAAGGAAGAAGCAGTTTATATTTACTGATGGAGATACAGTTAACATGAACCCTGAATTTGGTATCTTCTTAACAATGGTAAGGGTTATGAACTACAGCAAAACCTTATTATAACGTTACCATAAAAGATTTTGGTGATAGGCCAAGGGAAATTTGTACTGAGAGCTAAATTAATTGGGGGAAAAATGGACTTTCAAAACTTTTTGTAGTAAGCAAAGTGGCAAGAGAAGCATTCAAATCAAATGCAAATCAAATTTTACTAAGCTGATATTTACATGTATCTGTGGTGAAATCCATTTTGGCTTTTTGCCCTTCTCCTTTCATTGCACAGTTTCATTTGCTGTTTCACTTTCTACTATAAATTTTGTAAATTATCCATACCAATTTTCTGTTTTATTATTTAGCCTATTACCTAGCTTTTTAACAATGTTAAAATTAGACTTGACTTGTGATAATAATATAAAAATGCTTTAGTATTACAACTGAGAAGTTATAATAACATCTTTTTTATATTTTTATATAGAACCCTGGTTATGCTGGCAGACAGGAACTTCCAGAAAACTTGAAATTGAACTTCCGTACTGTCGCTATGATGGTACCAGACAGACAGATCATTATTCGTGTCAAACTGGCTAGTGTTGGTTTCATTGAGAACATTGTATTAGCCAGAAAGTTCTTCACCTTGTACAAACTCTGTGAGGAACAACTGACAAAACAGGTATGAAATGTTATGGAATTTAATTTACTTGATAAATAGATGATTAGTGTTTACTGTGAAGAAAGCTTTCAGCTATGTTTTTATCATTGCAAGAACAAGATACAAGATTATCATGTAACAAGAAGATAAAAATGTTTCATTGAGCTTAAGGATGTCAATTTTTAAAATAACAAGAATATCAATTAAATGTGATTTTGTGTTAGAAAATTGAAAAAGAAATAATTAGAGCAGAAAAAATTGATAGGTTACCGATGAAATTTTTGAGATGCAAGTGTATCAAAAAATGGCGGGAAATTGAACTCCTCTGCATTTTTCATAGGTTTAACATGAGCAATGTTTATCAAATAATGGCTGCGACAAAATAACACCAGTTGAATAAAATTTTGTCAGAATGCTCCCAAAGTTATATAAAATGAAATTAACAAAAAAATTAGGGGGTCACCGAGCAAAATATTATTAAGCTTTTGAATGGATAAATCCAGAGAAGTCCGAAAATCTGACAGAAATGC